>JAQIUQ010003669.1:140000-298526 GCA_030378365.1 Hybognathus amarus | reverse complement strand
GGTGATTGACTTTCTAATTAAGGTTTGAAGCACTACAACAAGCCCAAACAAGAAGTTTGTGAATGCGTTAATGCAGTGAATATTTATTACAGTTATTTGAGCCTAAAATAATCCGTTAGTAATCGGATTGATGGCTCGGATTGAAAAGCCTTCATGTCAACACCTCTGGATTGTTGTTGGACTCAATTGACTGGATTCATTTGGATTGGTGCATGTAAAAATTGCTAATATGAAGAGCAACTAACATGCAGCATGTCTCAGTCAAATTACAACCAAGATTATTTTTCTGGCAACATTCATGACACTAAAATTGATCCATGTGCACTGGTTTGGTTGTCGATGGCAGAAAGAATCTCTATAAACTTTAACAAAATATGAAGGAACTAAAAAGGAACTAACCATATAACTAGGTTACACCAAAAAGTGTAAAAAGAGGCAGTAGTCAGCATGTTTTTCCAAAGAAATTCTGAAGCGACTTTTCTGACGTCTACTTTCTCAAACCATTACCTCCAACAACCTTCATTCTTGCTTGTTGTGCCAACATTTCACCAACCAATTAATTCCAAACGGATAAAATAAAAGTCCTCCTCTCATTTTTTCTGCATAAATATTCTTACTCAGAAAAAGCACAAATTACAAAAGTAAAATGTGCAGCAAACACTGTTGCATCTTGACCTTAATGTCCAAATAAACTAAATAAAAAGTCTAAGTGAGGAAGTTTTAAATAAAAAATAAAATATTCATTATTTTTTATTATTACATTGGGTTACTCACCCCCATGTCATCCAAGAAGTCCATGTCTTTCTTTCTTCAGTCGAAAAGAAATTAAGGTTTTTGATGAAAACATTCCAGGACTTTAATCCATATAATGCACTTTACTGGTAACCAAGCGGTTCAAGGTCCAAAAGAACTCGTTCATCAAAATGAACGAATCTTTCCCGAGTCAATTCATTCATTTTGTTTGTTGAATGAACCAAATGACACAAACAAATATTTGTTCATTTTGATAAACGAGTTCGAACAGGAGAGTCATGAACGCGCATCACAGAACAGAGCAAGGCGAGCATTTGAGCTTATAAAACTTTAAATGAGCGATCATTTTGCTTGATAAGACCCTTATTCATCGTCTGGAATCGTTTAAAGCCCTTTGAACAGTTTGCACTGAAACTGTCTTTTGGACCTCAAACCCTTTGGTTCCCAGTAATGTGCATTATATGGAGAAAAATCCTGGAATGTTTTCATCAAAAACCTTCATTTCTTTTCGACTGAAGAAAGAAAGACATGGACATCTTGGATGACATGGGGTGAGTAAATTATCAGCAAAAGTTTTTTTAAAAGTGAACTACTCCTTTAAGTCTATTTACTTTCTTAATACATTTTCATGGTCATATTGTGCCTGATTCAATGGTGCACATAGATATTCCAAAGAAAAATAAAATACTTTGTAATCTATGTAAAACAATCTTGTCCAGAATCTGATATTACTTCATGGCTAACTCCTCCCACATTTCATAATCTAAATTTCCGATGGATAAAATGGTCATAAAGCAGATAAAAAGAAGTCAAATGGGCTGTGAACGCAGTTTAATGTTGAACTCAAGGTCGATTTTTAAAGTGTCTAATTTGCACACTAAAGATACACATGGATTTAACTGTTGTGCACACACAGAGCAAAAGGTGAGGTATTGTAAAAGGATCAGTTTCATCCATGCAAAAACATTGCCATAATACTTCATAATCCAGACATCAGAGCCGTTCTGTTGTTGGTCAGCATTAACACATCAAGCAAACCTTTTAGATCTATTTTTAGATGAAATGTTAGAGGCCATTAGAGTTGTATTGCACGTTTAGAGTCATGCTCAGGTTGTCCAGCTGCTGTACTAAGAGCCGCCACTCTCAAACCACATCCAACAGATGGCGAGATACTGTAAAAATAAATAAATAAAAACTCTTCTTTATTTTTTTATTTTTCTTTCAACAAATGGAGTATGTTTGGATTTATGAGCCCTAACTTGTGGCCTTTTATTTTTGTAGACCGTCTAACATAATCCCTGAAATGAAAAGTCAATAGGCAATAGATGTTAAAGTTATGGTTTTAGATTTTAAAGCATGTTTTAAGCCGCCAATATAAAAACCTTGAGGTTAAAATTGAGGTTAATTTGAGCTTTCATTTATCATCTTCCATTTATAACTCGCCAAATCTTCCTCAGATCTCAGATCCTGCAATATCAAAGCAGTGATCCTTGAACAGCGTCCGTATTGACGCGTAGGGTTATCCGTCAGACTTCGGCACTGTTTTTAAAGGGATTCAGTTCTTTGAATGGCTTTAGCGGTCCAACCGCCTGGAGACCAGTGCTGTGGAGATGTCACTTTTAACATGCTGACCAAATTTACAGTGTCTCATGAGCCAGACACCATGTAATCCCTCTGTAATCCCCCCTTCGTGGCCTGATGGTATCACCTCATCCGACGGTCTCGTGTGGCCGAAGCCTGCTGTAATGCCTTTATTCCTGAACCCACCCTGTACAGCTGGTTTACATGTAATGTTTCACATGTACACTACACTGAGTTTTAAGGTCAGTAAGAATATTTAAATGGCTTTAAAGGAAGTCTCTTTGTGCTCACCGAGGCTACAGTAATTTAATTAAAAGAATACAGTAAAAACAGAAATATTGTGAGATATTATTACAATTTAAAAGAACTGTTTTCTATTTGAATATATTTTTATTTCTGATCCAAAGCTGAATTTTCGGCATCATTACTTCAGTTTTCAGTGTCCCATGATCCTTCAGAAATCATTCTGATATGCTGATTTGGTGTGTCAAGAAACATTTATCAGTGTTAAAAAAGGTTGTGCAGCTTACTAGTTATGTAAAAACAGTGACATTTTTATCAGGATTCTTACAAAAGAACATACTTTCTTTAAAATGCTAATCTTTTGATCAATTTAATCCATTTCACATGCTGAAAAAAATTGTTTTTTAATCTTACTGATGCCAAACTTTTGAAGAGTAATGTATATTTCTCTAACCAATATATAAATATATTCAGAAATTATTCTTTAGACATTGTAACAGAGGAATATTCTAACATCAAACAGCTGAACAACTCAACTTTCAGGGATGTTATTACCTTGAAATAGTCCTCTTTCTACAAAATCAAATCCGTTCATCAAAGTTATACATGGATTTTGAATAATACCCATTCTTGTCTTAGCACAACTTTGTTGAACTTTTTTGATCCACTTGTGTTAAAAAATGTTTACTACGTGTGTGTGTGTGTGTGTACAGTGGGGCCAAAAAGTATTTAGTCAGCCACTGATTGTGCAAGTTCTCCTACTTAGAATAATGAGAGAGAGGTCTGTAGGTTTTCATCATAGGTACCCTTCAACTATGAGAGACAGCATGAGAAAAAAAATCCAGGAAATCACATTGTAGGATTTTTAAAGAATTTATTTGTAAATTATGGTCGAAAATAAGTATTTGGTCACCCACAAACCAGCAAGATTTCTGTCTCTCAAAGACCTGTATCTTCTTCTTTAAGAAGCTCTTCTGTCCTCCACTCATTACCTGTATTATTGGCCCCTGTTTGAACCCGTTATCTGTATAAAAGACACTTGTCCACAGCCTCAAACATTCACACTCCAAACTCAACCATGGCCAAGACCAAAGAGCTGTCGAAGGACACCAGGAGGAAAATTGTAGACCTGCACCAGGCTGGGAAGAGTGAATCTACAATAGGCAATGTGAAAAAATCAACTGTGGGAGCAATTGTAAGAAAATAGAAGACATACAAGACCACTGATAATCTCAAACTGGGGCTCCACGCAAGATCTCATCCCCTTGGGTCAAAATGATCATGAAAACGGTGAGCAAAAATCCCAGAACTACATGGAGGGACCTGATGAATGACTTGCAGAGAGCTGGGACCAAGTAACGAAGGCTACCATAAGTAACACACTACACCGAGCGGGACTCTAATCCTGCAGTGCCAGGCGTGTCCCCCTGCTTAAGCCAGTACATGTCCAGACCCAATTGAAGTTTGCCAGAGAGCATACGGATTGGGAGAATATCATGTGGTCAGATGAAACCAAAATAGAACTTTCTGGTAAAAACTCAACTCGTGTTTGGAGGAATAAGAATGCAGAGTTGTGTCCCAAAAACACCATACTGTGAAGCACAGGGGAGGAAACATCGTGCTTTGGGGCTGTTTTTCTGCAAAGGGGACAGGAAAACTGATCCGTGTTGAGGGAAGAATGAACAGAGCCATGTTTTGTGAGATTTTAAGCCAAAACCTAATTCCATCAGTGAGAGCCTTAAAGATGAAACGTGGCTTGATCTTCCAGCATGACAGTGATCCCAAACACACCGCCCGGAAATGAAGGAGTGGCTCCGTAAAAGCATTTCAAGGTCCTCGAGTGGCCTAGCCAGTCTCCAGACCTCAACCCCATAGAAAATTTGTGGAAGAAGTTGAAAGTCCGTGTTGTCCAGCGACAGCTCCGAAACATCAGTGCTCTAGAGGAGATCTGTATGGAGGAATGGGCCAAAATACCAGCTACAGTGTATGCAAACCCGGTGAAGACTTACAGGAAACGTTTGACCTCCGTCATTGCCAACAAAGGTTATGTTACAAAGTATTGAGTTGAACTTTTGTTATTGACCAAATACTTATTTCCCCCCATAATTTACAAATATTTTTATTTATTTTTTCATTTTGTCTCTCATAGTTGAAGTGTACCTATGATGAAAATTAAAGGCCTCTCTCATTATTTTAAGTAGAACTTGCACAGTGGCTGACTAAATACTTTTTGACTTTTTCTTCTGCTCACCAAGGCTGCAATTTTTTGATAAAAATACACAAAAAACAGTAATATTGTGAAATATTCTGACAATTTAAAATGACTTTTTTATGTTAATATATATTAAAATGTAATTTATTCCTCTGAAAAAAAGCTGAATTTTCAGCACCATTACTCCAGTCTTCATTGTCACATGATCCTTCACAAATCACTCTAATATGATGATTTTATGCTCCAAAAACATGTATGATTATTATCCATGTTGAAAACATTTTTTTACATTTTTATTTCAGGATTCTTTGATGAATAGAAAGTTCAAAAGAACAGCTTTTATCTGAAATGGAAAGCTTTTGTTACATTAAACACGACCCTTTAAAAAGTTTGGGGTCAGTAAGAATTTGTATTTTATTTTTGGGGAAATAAATTAGAAATCAATACTTCTATTCATCAAGGATGAGTTACATTGATCAAAAGTTACAGTAAAGACATTTATAATGTTAGAAAAGATTCTAATTAAATAAAAGCTGTTCTTTGAACTTTCTATTCATCAAAGAATCCTGACATAAAAATGTAAAAAACTGTTTTCAACATAGATAATAATCATACATGTTTTTGGAGCATAAAATCATTTTATTAGAGTGATTTGTGAAGGATCATGTGACACTGAAGACTGGAGTAATGATGCTGAAAATTCTGCTTTTTTCAGAGGAATAAATTACATTTTAATATATATTAACATAAAAAAGTCATTTTAAATTGCCATAATATTTTACAAAAATACTGTGTTTTTTGTGTATTTTTTATCAAAAAATTGCAGCCTTGGTGAGCAGAAGAGACTTCTTTTAAAAACATAAAAAATCCGACCCTAAACTTTTGACCAATTATTGTATATACCAAATTCAAAGGAGATAAATCAAGTTCTGCTAGACAATAAATTATTGATAAACAGTGGAGTACAACATTTAACAGATTGGCCAAATGGCTCATCAGTGATAAACACTTTGCTTTCGATCGATATGGCCTTTTAATTCAGGTATATGTCAAACAGACAAATGCACCATATTAAAGCTTGTGGTGAATTTGATTAAAGCACATTATTGGTAAACGCGAGCGAAAGCACGGATGGAACGTTTATACAGCGACAGTGACAGATTTCAACACAGCAGTTGGCAGATTAAACATGGTTGCTTACTCGGAGGAAAGAGACGCACGACACACAGTCCACACGGCCTTGTTTCTCTTACACAAATATCCATCAAGTGGAACAAAAAGTAAACGGGCACAATCTCATTTTCCCCAATATCTCTAGCATATGAGTGCACTGACTACACACTAATTTCAATGCACAAGCTTGTCTGTTTCGGTTGATTGATTACATTTACTCGTTCGCTTTAACAGCTGTGAAAATGTTCAGCAATTTATTGATATAAATTGCTACTATAACTGATGTGAATGCAGACGATGTGGTGCATTATTCATAATCCAAACATACATCAAATTGTGATGTACGTGAGTTAATAATTGGGTAATAGGAATCAAACGGTTTTTTGAACATCTATCATGACTAATGTTCATCAGATATTAAGTGGTTTCCTTACTCATCTGGATAATATAATATAATAAAAGTGACAACTCAACTCAGTTCTCAAAACAGTAATGCAAAAATTATATATTTTGAACGACTGTATTTACAGAGTGAATGAATACATGAATGAACAAACAAACAAATTTCAAGAAAACAATTACTAAACAACAACAAAATCCTAAAGTCCTGATTAAATAGAATGGTTAAGATTGTTTTTTAGACAAATGCTGCTGTCCCGAGAATTTTCGGATTCTGTGGTTGCACCCCCACACCTCTACAATGGTAGCACAGGAACAATCCTTCATAAAACGCATAAAACTTTAGTTTACTAAGACGTGAAACTTACCGAGTGGTCTGGGGTGTTCACTGATATGCTCACACAAAAATCGCTGCAAAAGATGCTTTCCAACAGGTTTTATCGTAGTTTTTGTACAACTCCATTGACTTGTATTGTATGTTCTGTGATATACGGTACTACTCCACCACCAGAAACGGAAATGGGGTTGTTTGTATTCTTTCTGTAGTCTTATGCAGTTGTGGTATCGTAGGCTATACTACACAAGTGGTTTGCTTGCAATTGGCAAAGGCAGGGTGCGAACTACGGGGAGTTAGGGGGAGCTCGGCTCCCTTAATATGGCATGGGCTCCCCTGAAAACGTGGTTCATGAAATTTTGGGGGGTCTCAAAATATATTCACAAAGTTTTATTTTGACGTGCAATTTCAGTATTATTTGTAAAATATCAAAAATATTTTTAATTCGTGCATGACGGCGATTTAATTCACTTTAATAAAGATATCTATACATGCTATTCTTGTCATGAGCATCAAGGTATGGTGGCGCTGCAGTGCAAATTCCAATCATGTTTAATGCATGTTAACTCAAAGATTTGATGAAAAAATATAAACGTTGGAGGCCACTGATCTGCGCAAGTCTTTGAAATCCATTCTGTGTTAAGGTAAGGCACGTTATTCCCAATTATGTGTTGTGGCTGGGTTGTTATAGGTCTGCTTGACTCTGAATGTCTTAGGCGTAATTGAACGAAGGAATTGTGGTATTCTTCTGTAGCCGACGAGTAATTTAACCCTTGTTTAGGTGAACTCAAACACATTTGTGGATGGCTGTTTGCTGTTTGACTTATCAATTTGTGTCAATACGGTGAATCCTGTATAGTGCTTGCATACATTTGTAGCCAGGGTGCGAACTACGGGGAGCTAGGGGGAGCTCGGCTCCCCTTAATATGGCATGGGCTCCCCTGAAAACGTAATTCGTGAAATTTTGGGGGGTCTCAAAATATATTCACAAAGTTTTATTTTGACGTGCAATTTCAGTATTATGTGTAAAATATCAAAAGTATTTTTAATTCAGTGCATGGCGACGATTTAAACCTAATTCACTTTAATAAAGATATCTATACATGCTATTCTTGTCATGAGCATCAAGGTATGGTGGCGCTGCAGCGCAAATTCAAATCATGTTTAATGCATGTTAACTCAAAGATTTGTAGAAAAAATATAAACGTTGGAGGCCATTGATCTGCGCAAAGTCTTTGAAATCCATTCTAAGGCACGTTATTCCCAATTATGTGTTGTGGCTGGGTTGTTATAGGTCTGCTTGACTCTCGATGTCTTAAGCCTAATTGAACGAAGGAATTGTGGTATTCCTTTGTAGCCGACAGAGTAATTTAACCCTTGTTCAGGTGAACTCAAACACAGCCTATTTATAGACTATTTGTGGATGGCTGTTTGCTGTTTGACTTATCAATTTGTGTCAATACGGTGAATATAGTGCTTGCAATCATTTGTAGCTGTTAAGTATCTTTGGAAGTCCTTGACATGAATGGGTTTCATAGTGCCGCGCATTGCACGTTCTGTCTGCGCTTAAATCCTCTGCAGGCACAAGTGCATGAACACCCCCGCCCAAAAATTGGGCTCCTTCAAAGGACACGGTATAGTTCGAACACTGTTTGTAGCTGTTAAGTATCTTTGGAAGTCCTTGAAATGGATGGGTTTCATAGCACATTGCGCGTTCTGTTTGAAAGGCGCTTAAATCCTCTGCACGCGCAAGTGCACGAACACCCCCCCAACCCCCAAAAATTGGGCTCCTTCAAAGGACACGGTATAGTTCGAACACTGGGCAAAGGTGCATTATCGCCACCAACTGGGCTGGAGTGTCTATTATTCAAGCGCTCAATGGAAGAATGTGTGTACAGAGCTGTGTGCTGTGTGTGTGTGTGTGTGTGTATGTGAGAGTATAGTATAGTAATTAAACTTATATAAACTAATACAATTTATTGCACTGGACAGTTTAAAGCTCATAACCATATTTTGAGTAAATGTCTGTTACCTCAATAAATTCAAGGTCATTCCTATTTTATTTGTATACATTTTAACCATTAAACGTAAAAGCACACTCTTTTTACGACTAAAATAACATTTAAAGAGAAAAAAAGAATTCCCAAAAATTAAAACTGAAAAAACGGAATTTGGGAAAAAATAAAACGTATTTCATAGAGCCCTGTTTTATTTTTCATGGAGCATTATTTTGCTTCGTTTCAGATTATGATAATTATGATAAAAGAGACACTATTGCATGGCAAGTGCATGCATTTTGAGGACAGAAGCAAGACAGGGAGGGGTGTGTTTGTTTGGGTTGATTTCAAATATCAACAGCGTTTCTCAGAAATTGCTTACTGCACATTTTAATATGCAGCTATAAGCCATTTGTAGGATGTTTTCCTGATTGTTTTTTTTTTTTTTCGGAGAAAAGTAAACTCTGTTTGGGCTTTGTTCGTTTGAGTAACCCAACAGGCCCGATACAGAAGCAAAGACTCGAACCAGCATACATTTGTGGGCGGGACTATCTGTTTGTCCAACCAATAATAAAAAAACACAGGGAAAATTTTCCAGAAACAACTATCATTACTTTTCCAATTCCCTTTGGTGACTGAAGCGGCACACTGATAAAAGAGTTGTAATCCAGTCAACCAATCTACAAGTCTATAATTTATACCCCATTTCCCCTCCTCTCTCTCACACTATTTTATTCTCTCCCTCCCTCTGTGGATTTAATATGTGTCACTGTCCTTGCCTGTCCCAAGCAGCTATCAGTAGAAAGTTTGTGTGTGTGCTCAGATTAGTAACCTCTCTGATTTGGCTCTCTGAAAGTCAGGGCTGCCTCTGAGAACATAGACCAGATTAGATCAAAGCACTGACCACAGATCCAGCCTGGGATGAAGCGTCCCACCACACTCGACTTCCTTCCTATATGGTTCTTATCCACCATGTATATTGTTTGGACAATGCTTTGAGCAAAACATTGTGTATACATGTGGATATACTGCAGACCTGATTAAATCTCTGGCAGCATGATCTTAATACAGTGATTCAAACCTCAAAGAAGTGCTAAACACCCTCTAGTGGATAGAAGGAAGAAAAGCTACAGTCACAAAGTTCTTATTGAGTGCTATTGATACCATACATTGATTTTAACGAGACTGTACCAAAATAGCCCAACATATTTCTGTAATCTGAAATCTGGTTGTGTAAGTTCTGAGGCTTTTAAAATTGGTTACTTCAAGGTCATTGTCAATCTAATGAAAAATTCCCTTTAAAGTCCTCACACATTTGGAGGAACTATACATTTCTAAAAGGTATAATTCTTAGGAAATCCTTCCCCTAGCTCATTTGCAGCATTCTGGACCTTTGATATGTCAAAGAGAATTATATTCCAACTCCATCACATTCCGATTCAGTCAAATTCCTCATAATGGTATGACATTTAAAAATGCACTCCTTCCCATTTCTCCCTACTTGACGAGGTACATATCCATCGGAGATGACTGTAATATCAAGAGAAGAAAGGGAAATACTAAGACCAAAGTATTGAGCTCTCAAAAATCTTCTCTTCCTGTGCCTGACCCAGTTTAAATAAATTTAAGTATTGCTCAAAAACTATAGCATACTGGCTAGACTCTTTAACATCCTGTGTAGCTTTACATAATTATAATCTCTATATATTGCATATGATATAATTAATATAATATAATATAAAGTGACACTTTCTCATTGCAATTACTATAATGCAAAAAAAATTAAGCATTTATGAATAAATAAATAGATAAATAACAATAATAATTATAATAATAACAAAATACTTACCATGTTTAAGCTGATTAAACATGCTTTGAATAATGTAAAAAATGTTTAAGTGTTTGGATGAGTAGCCCTCAAACCGTATTCACTTTATAGCCCTTAATCCTGTAATTGTGGACAAATGTGGGCACAGAGGACTCAAGTGTGATCCTAATTTTTATTTATTATAAATGTTATATCACTGTCTTCGATAAAGTTTTGTCTATCCATTTATGGTGGGTTTTTTTATTTGGGGTGTATTTTTGAATTTACTTACAAAAAGTACCATATTTTCTATGTAAATTATTTCCATGTAAATTAATTACTGTCGTTTTATTTATTTATTTTTTTAACTACATTAAAATATCATTCCAATAAGTTTCCTAGAGCTAAAACCTAAAGATGAAGTGACTTTGAGGTTACCTGGTGTCTTATTTTGGCTTATTTTAGAATGCTCTAAATTACAGTTTTTCCCATTTTTATTCTATGGGTGCCCATTTTTGACCCAAATACAAGTTAAAGGAGTTTTTTTCACCCACTTAACATTGTAAAGATTAAGAAGTCAAAGAAAATTGTGTGTTCAGGAGGCAAATTTAGGAAAGTAGCCAAGTCTTGTACCGCTCAGATCAAGGGAAGTATTTTTTAAAAATAAATCTAAACTATTTTTCCCACATTTGTCCAGAATACGGTTTTAGGGTTAATCAACTTGCTTAGCAAACTGTTCCCCTTAAAATGCCCATGGGCTTTTAGGGGATTTGAAAGGGTAATTTGAAATTACACGCACCTTCACTGATCTCATTTTTGGACAAATAGCCGAGTCAATAAACAGACACCATTATTGTCACATCAGATCAAGGTCAGCACTCCATTTTAATCTGAATCTTCGTGACTGTGCTGCTGACAAATGTTTAAACTGCAGCATTCATTCAGCCTGCCATCAGATTTCACCTCTTAGCTATCGTAACTCCACAACCGACTGACTGTCACAATCTCCAGGTTCGTTTTTATCTGTGTTGTCTTGATTAATTGATGCCTGTCATTATGGCCTTGTGATAAACATCGGTAACAAGCTGTCACATTAATGCGCAGATATACTTTCTCTCTGTTCCGCCCACATCCATTCGTGCTTCCAGGTTGCAGGTAGCTGACTGTACTGTACGGTATGGCAAGAATTATCAGGGCAACACACGTTACACTGAAAAAAAGAAATAAATATTACTTAATAACTTCAAATGTGACATAAAAACAAAAGGAATTTGGTGATAATATTATTAATATTAATAATAATACATTTCTGTAAAAAGTTCATATTTTGTTTTAAAGGCTTAGTTCACCCAAAAATGAAAATTAAGTCATTAATTACTCACCCCCATGCTGTACCAACCCCGTAAGACCTTCGTTCATCTTCGGAACACAAATGAAGATATTTTTGATTTAATCTGAGAGCTGGATCACTCCTCCATAGACTGCCTAAGGGACTGGCTCTTGATGGCCCATAAAGTCATTAAAGAAAATGTTTAAATATTCCATGTGCCTACAGCGGCTCAATTTATAAGTTTATCAAGCGACGAGACTACTTTTTGTGCAAAAAACATAAATAACGACTTTTTTTGAGTATTCCATTATTTCCTTATGGGCCTTGAGACGAGAGTTGTGGAGATTTCCAGAACGCATGCGCGAATTACCGGCTGATGAGCTTTAAAGCTACACTGTGTGATTTTTACCCCATCTAGTGGTGAAAAGGTATATGACCATCCAGTAAATATTAGTTTCTGTTCCTCTCAATTCTGATTTCGTTTTAACTCCTACGAGTGGCCAATTTAGTCCAAGATTAACATGGCTTCCAGTTCGACCTCGTCCATGAGTGTTAACTCAAACGTAAACGCAAAAGCGCGAAGCTTGAATTAATGGGTATGTCCCTCTTTGGCTAATGTACTTTCAAGATGGAGGGGCAACATGGCAGACCGACATTAGAACCCCTTCCCCGTATGTATTTTCAATGGCATGTTATACACTCACGAGAATACTTTATTACTTGAACGAAGTAAATATACATTAATAAGCACATATATTTTTGAAAGAACTGTGTTTTTAGCTAAGAATAAACTAAAAGAGTTAGGCTATGTTTACACGGAAACGATTCTGAAGAGAAAACGCAAAAATGGCGTCTACGTCATCACTTTTTATTCTGCGTTTAGACGAGCGTTTTGTGTGGGTAATCCGCGTGCAAATGGTGACGCAAAAGTGTGTGAAATTCAATGTAGTATGCACTTCAGGCGGCTAGGAGTGCATACTACAACAACACCAAGTCCACGCGCCTGCGTACAACCTTCACTGTCAAGCAGACTTTTGCGTTTTACAGTTTACACGGGAACGCGCGGTGGAGGGTTTTTACGATTTCCACTCTGGAGGGTGGTTTCACTTTTTTGCATTTTAAAGCCTCAAAAACGCAGTCGCCGTGTAAACGAAAGGCACATCCGATAAAATATTTTTGCGTTTTCCCCGCGAGCGTTCTCGTGTAAACAGGGCCTTACACAGTGTAGCTTTAAGGGATAAAAGTATTACAAGGGGAACTTGTAATATATTTTATATAATATATTTTTTAAATATTTATTCAGCATAGATATAGATATATAGTGTATTTTCCCATGCTAACCTTCCAAACCATGGCCCTCAAAATTGAACACAAAGCCTTTGCAACAAAGTCAAACCACACAACCAATGCTCTCAATGTGGTTTCTTTAGTTGCCCTGCATCTTCTTATGTGCTTATTACACCATGCTTAACTCTGAATTGCAGTGCCAAAGGAATTACTAATCCAGGGTCCAGTATAGGCAGTGAAACACAGTACAAAGAAACAAGGATTGTGTTAACCCAGGGTTTAAAATGACCCCAAAGAAAAGTCCATTATGCATCATGACACATGACTGGCCTAGAGACTTTTTGCTGATTCTCTTGTGGTATTGTGTTTGACAGTGTATTTTAGCATGTGCACGTGCGCACAGGGCTCTCATTAAGGCTGCTGCATGACTGTGGCTTAACGAGCCATTAAAGAGCCATTAAGACTCATTAAAGCACAGTCATGCAGCAGTCGTGCTGGCTTAACATGACACTGACTGATTCTGAGAGCTGCTGCAGGTTATCAAATGCCTCACAAGGTGACTGATCCAACATTGTACGGCCTTCTAGAACTTTTCTACATCCAAATCTTACTGCATTTGAATGCATAAATATGTATGTCTCTTCATATTTCTCATTTAATAAAGATCAAATGACATCTTTAGTCACCAGCAGTCATGAAGATCCAGATAAAATATCAGGTTCGACCTTGATCTGTTTTGTCAGATACCAGATGCAATTAGGTTTTTACATTATCTAAACAAAATATGAGTGGTGTTTGCCTGTGCATGCCAACACAATTCTAAGTTGTGGCTGGTTGCCAGGATTGCTATGCGGTTGCTAAGGTGTACAATATTAAGTGGTTGCTAGCTGGAAATGTACTATTCAAAGCCAAAAGAGTCCACATACAAGTCTCTATGACATTCCAGTTCCTACCTTCAGGGTGTTTTACTGCACACAAAGCATAAATAATAGCGGGGCTGAACGCACACCAGATTAAAAGACACATTCTAAACCAATAGTTGGGACAAAAAAAATGCAGCAGCTCTTACCCTTATGTGGAGAACCGCTACTAACTTGTTTGGTGTCATTGCATTTTTAATTAACAGAGCTATCTGTTCCCCCTTAATTACACTGACATCCACTAATAAATAATTAATTATCAGTTCATCCATGAGTTCTGTGACAGGACAGTCAGAAAGTGTCCTGTAGTGTAACATGCTATACTCCACCTAAACAACATTTTCTAATTATTATGCATGGGGGGTAATATAGTAATAATATACACTATATATATATATATATATATATATATATATGTGTATAGTGTTGGGGAAGCTACTCTGAAACTGTAGTTTGACAAGCTACAAGCTACTCGTAAGTTAAAGTAGTTTAACTACAGTCAAGCTACCCGTTTAGAAAAGTAGTTAGCTACACTACAAGTTACAATCAAAAAGTAGCTAGCTACATTGAAACTACTTTTGCTTTTTGTATATTATATATTTTATTTTATATTATTTTATATATTAACGTATATTATAAATAACTGAATAAGTGTCTGAGGAATGTTTTAAGTAAAATATTTAGTGTTTAAAACAAGGCAATGCAATTACGATTTCAAAGAGTATTGTTTTATTACACACAACACTAAAATATATCTGACTGTTTGTCAAAAGTGCAACAAATAGCCTACAACATTGCATGAACAAAATATACATCCAATGTAAATTGCATGTAGATTTTCTCAAAAATACTGATTGAACTAAATAATATTGACAAATTGACAAATAAGGCCATGGGTAATTAACGTTAGTTGTTTCTCCATCCTCCAAATCTGCTGTCACGTCTTGCTATATAATCATAATATGGGTGTGTCAACCCACTTCTGTACGTCAGTGAACCGTTAGCCGCAAGATGCGTGATTAAACAACAGGTGGCGGTAATGACAAAAAATGAGTTTGTAATCTAACAAAAGAAGAATATCCTTGCATCGCGATACGCTGATTCGCGCAGGCTCAACAATGTAGCAATGTAGCTTTTGCTCGCGCTACACCGCTACTTGCTGCAAATATATATATATGTATATATATGCATATATATATATATATATAAGTAATAACCAGCTGCAGTTCTAAGTTCCAAAATGTCAACATTTTTGGGCAGTCTATCAAAAAAAATCCCCATAGGTTCTTCATTTCACGTAGTTAAGTTAGTACTACTACTGTAGTTAACTATCCCACTGTATATATATATATATATATATATATATACGTATACAGTAATAACCAGGTCCCAGTTCCAAGTTCCAAAATGTCAACATTTTTGGGGCAGTCCAATCCAAAAAAATCCCATCACCGGTTCTTTCATCACAAATACAATAGAAGATCAAAAGTCAAGATCTTTTCATTGTCAGAGAACATGTTTCCACACAGTGTGTCTGTTTTAAACTGCACATTTAGAAAACTGCTAAATGCAAGTGATAAAAAAAGCTAAGAAAAGAAAACATGGTAACCGTTTTCAGCATCAAAACTTGCCCCTTATCACATTTATGTAATTTTGTCCTAAATTCTCAATATTGGAAACAAATGTTGCAAAAAAGCTTCTTCACACTGCTTCTCTCTCATCAGCATTAATCTTGACCATCAGAAAGGACACGAATCTGGTCCTGGACCAGCGCCTAGGACTTTCTGTAAAGATCTCTATTAACCCAGAGTCCTAGAAGGATGCAAAGAGTCCATCCATCAAGATCCTTTCCCCCAAACACATTTCTCACTCACTGTCAACCTTCTTAGCAAAACAAGCCGATTTTCTTTTTCTTTTTTTTGGTCCGTTTCTGCGTGAGAGTGAGGATTTTTTTCCCAGGCTGTTTAACTGTAATAATAACATCTGAAAGGCAGCAGATTACACTGGAATTGAAAATGTGTTGCAGGGTCAACGATCCATTTTACTTGACACATGTAGCCATAGACTCCATATATCTTATATGGCACCACTGTTAACGCTAAACTCTAGTGCATGTTGGGTTATAGTGCGCAGCAAAACCACACTGGGTTTTCTTGTTAAATTGATACTTATGTATGTATGTATGTGTGTATGTGATGTGTGTGTGTGTGTGGGGGCTATTTGGAGTACGGGATCACGATAAAACGGCCATAAGCCAAAGTCAAGAATCTCCCCTCATCCAGATGTCATCAGACTGCTTTAACAGCAGCATATCTACTTCACTCGGCTCACGCACAACACTTGCTTTCGCCAACTCACACTGCCGCAAACCCACTCGCACAGAATAATCCGCGTCTAAACATACCACTTTGTTTTGTAATCTGGCTTGTGGATTGACACTCATCCGCCCCTCGGTCTGCCATGTGTTGAAAACGTAGTAATTTTCAGTGACCTTTTGCAGAGGGAAGGGACACAGCTGTGTAAGATACATCTCTGAAGTGTAAAAGGTTTACTTAATTTTTATTTCATTAAAAAAAATTTTTTTTCATCTTTTACTCACCCTTATGCCATTCCAAACCTATAAGATTTTTGTTCATCTTCGGAAAACAAATCAAGATATTTTGATTAAATCTGGGGTGTGTTTCCCAAAAGCATCGTTAGCTTATATGGTCGCAAGTTCCGTCGTTATCAGCATAGTTTAACGAGTCGGTGTTTCCCGAAACCATCGTTCCAACAAACATTCGCAAACAGCATCGCAAAGTTGTGTGGTTTGAACGACAGCTCTCGACCTGTGGTTAGAGGCATCGTTTCTATATTGCATGACATTTGGAGGTAATAAATCCTTAACTTGAGCAAAATAAGCAAGCTGACATTTAGTACAACCGGTGCCTTTTATGAATTTACGTCTTTAAGTTTGTCAAAAGATTTGAATTTTAAAGTAACGTGTTTGAAGAGTGCGCATGTGCGAACATGCTCTACTATGTTAAAACGAGCCAAATATTGAGTCTGGTAATAAAGCAAAATAACTGAGAACAATTAGATATAGTCCTCAGATTACATGTTTGTAATTTATATTAAAAAATCTATCGTTAATTGGATCTCAAACAGTTTCATTAAAAGTAGTTATTACTCCATCACGTGCGAAACTAAGCGTGGTTGAACGATACTTTGCGACAATGGGTTTCGGGAAACTTGGGAGCTTCCCGAAGCTAGCTAGGGTTGAGAGCTAGTTGATTTCTCCAACGATGCATCGTACTATGGTAGTGAAGAAGCGAACTATGTAGTTGTACGGGAAACGCACCCTGAGCGATTTCTGTTCCTCCATTAACAGTCTATGCAACTACTACTTTGACGCTTCAAGAAGTTTATAAAGAGATATATAAAACAAATCCATATGAATTGAGTGGTTCAGTCCAAATTTTTATATGATGAACAAATTTAATTTTGACTTTTATTCACATTCATCGACGCACACATCACTTGGTAAAATGGAAGCTCAAGTAAGTTTGCCTGACATTGCAAGAGCCAATAAGGTTCATTCTCATGTTACATAGCACGTTTGAGCTTCTGCAAGAACCAATGATGTTCATTCTCATGTGTTACCCAGCATGTTTGAGCTTCTACAAGAACCAATGAGGTTTCGTTCTCAAGTTACGCAGCACGTTTGAGCTTCTGCAAGAACCAATGATGTTCATTCTTGTGTTGCGCAGCACGGTTTGAAGCTTCTGCAAGGGGTTTCTTCTCAACTGCTTCAAGCAGGTTCAGTTAAACTTTTGTTTATCTTTGCTGATCAATGCTTATATGTGAATAAAAGCCTGATAAATTCAATCTGTTCATCATATAAAGTGATCAAGTCTTTTCAGGAAATTTGAAATAAACCACTCAATTTATATTGATTCGTTTTACAATTGCTTTATGAACTTTTTGAAGCTTCAAAGTGGTTGATGCAGGCTGTCAATGGAGGGTCAGAAAGCTCTCAGATTTCATCAAAAAGATCTTCATTTGTGTTCTGAAGATGAACCAAAGTCTTAAGGGTTTGTGTACAGGTTCACCTGTTTTTGCCTGGCTGGTGAATTTCATAAGTTTGATCACATTGAAATGTGATAGCACTCTTCTCCCAACATGTCACATGATTAATGTCACGAGTCACCTGCACAAGTTTAAAACTTAGAGTTAATAATTTGAACAAATTTTTAACCTTAATTATGAACAACAAACAGCTTCTCTGTAAATGCAAATTGTAAATATATTTGTCAATACATTAATTTGTAAAAAGTAAAATATCACATGTCACAGATGTAATATTGACACTGCAGTGCAGGGGAGCAGGGATATGCTTTGGTTTCTGCTGTTATTTTTTTTGCATCCAACAGCATTGTGTTTCTTCTTTGACAGAGGACATTATAGTGGACAGGGTGCACTTGGATTGCATTCTGAATACAAATACAAGCACATGTTTTATTGACAGTAACACCTGAGCGTGCCAATGGAGGTTCCCCGCTTCTGAACTTAGAGAGACACGTGTATAATCACGTTTCCAACCGCAGTTGAAGGAGAAATGTTCATTTCCTGCCCGTTTCTCAAAGGAATTACGCTGATTGGCAGATTATGTGGCCATGGGAGCTTGTTGCTTAAGAAAGGTGCAATTTCCCTAACATGACCTTGGAGCAATAATGCAAACTCAGCTTTTTCATCTGTCCCACAGCGGGTGTGTCATGTTTGTCATATATAATCAGGTTGGGTTGTACTCATTTGCATCACTAACCTTTCTCCTTTTAAAATCAAGTTTGTATAAAAAGATCGATCTATCTATCTATCTATCTATCTATCTATCTATCTATCTATCTATCTATCTATCTATCTATCTATCTATCTATCTATCTATTTATCTATTGATTGTATTTATCTATTTATTCTATTCATTTATCATCATCTATTTATCATTCATTCATCTATTTATCTATTTATCTATCTATCTATCTATCTATCTATCTATCATCTATCATCTATCTATTATTCTATTTATTGTATTTGATTGATTGATCTATCTATCTATCTGTCTAATGAGCTTTAAGACAAACTGTGTGCAAATTAATACAACCATTGATGAGCATTTTCTGATGTTTCTGATGATTGTTAGAGGGCAGACTGAGATGGCGAACGCGCGAACATTGTTTGCGTAACATTAGCGACATTAGCAGTTGTTAACATGGTCAAGTAAAACACTAATCATATTAATTACCATTATGTGTCCGACGTTGTAAGAGCGGTACCATTGTGCAGCGTGTACCAGAATTACGTGTGAATCTATGCGTCACTCAGTGAGTGGAGGCGGGGCTAATTAGCATAGTCATGGCCACGTATACTAAATGAAGCAAGGTTGCGGAATTACATTCAAGCTATTTTAAGGCATGAAGAAACGTTTAAATCTGTCATTTTGGTGATCAACGATGAGTTTGAAGGAATTAAATTATTGACTACAAGCCAAGGGGACTTTAACAAATTCTACTCACCGATGTAGTCAGTTTAAAGTCATTTAAGCATTTCTAAGCTGATCAGCTCTGGGCGACACGTAATGTAAAAACTTGCTGACAAGGCATTGTTCCTGTATGCCGTGATGCAGCGCTGGATGTTGTTCTTGTAGTACAGATCTCATCAACAGTGTGAGCAGAGCAAGGCATTCATTTAAAATACTGGACAACACAACAGTTTTAAAGGAACAGTTGCCATTTTGCATTGACTCACTGGTTTTAGTTTCTGTCAGTTTCATACAAGCTATTGTATGAATTTCCAATATGTGGAATATATTGCACAGGCCACCTAGACTCAAGAGCTGCATGATCATTCTGTAAAACATCTGGTAAGGTTCACATAAGAAAGAAAGTGTTTGAGGGTGAGTAAATTATGCCAGAATTAAAATTTTTGGTTTAACAGCCATTGAATTTATAGCACTGTTATTGTGGCTTTCAGTGTTGCCATCTTCATAAAACCACATTCATTTATTAGACTGTCAGCAAGAACAGCACAACTGCCCCAGTCTAATTCATTAACTGTCTCTGTTCGAAGATTTGAATGTCATTCTGTGGCATTAGGTGATCTCAGACAACATAATCCCAGGGAAAGCAAGAACTGAAGAACTGATAAGAATGTCAAATGTGTACCTTGAAATGCAATGTAAGTTCGCTTTGGATAATGCATAACACTTAAATGTAAACATAATGAACGTAATGCAATTGCTGAAATGTTTCAGTCCCATTGCTAAAGTGTGTTTGTTCACCTGGGGTGCTATAGCATTACCGTTGATGTGTTTATGAGACATTATAGTGTGAATGCATGTGACACATATTGTGTACGTTTGGTGTGGATATGTATTCAATGTCGGGCCGTCATAGGATTAAGACAACATCTGTTTAGAAATGTCTGTTTGACTGCTGATTTGACCGGTTTGCCTATAGTATGCTGTAAGTCTTTGCCAGGGTGTTGCTATGGAGTTGCTGAGAATAAAATTGAAAAGAGCTGTCAACCTTCAGTCCATGTCTGCAACTAAATGCAAATGCAACTGATTTAAAGAAAGAAAGAAAGAAAGAAAGAAAGAAAAGAAAGAAAGAAAGAAAGAAAGAAAGAAAGAAAGAAAGAAAGAAAGAAAGAAAGAAAGAAAGAAAGAAAGAAAGAAAGAAAGAAAGAAAGAAAGAAAGAAAGAAAGAAAGAAAGAAAGAAAGAAAGAAAGAAAGAAAGAAAGAAAGAAAGAAAGAAAGAAGAAACTCACCACTGGGACATTATTGTGGGTCGGGTAATGCAAAAATCATAATTGAAAAAGTTGGCTTAATTTCAATTCATTAGTTTGAATTTGAATTAAATTAGTCACATCCCATAAGAACCTGAATATAATATAAATGATGATCTATCTACTACTGATCTATCTATTCTATCTATTTATCTATCTATCTATCCATCTATCTCTCTCCATCCATCCATCCATCCATCCATCCATCCATCCATCGTATCCATCTATCGTATCCATCCATCCATCCATCCATCTATCTATTCGTATCAATATCGTATCCATCTATCGTATCCATCTATCGTATCCATCTATCGTATCCATCTATCATATCTATCTATCTATCTATCCATCCATCCATCCATCCATCCATCCATCCATCCATCTATCCATCTATCTATACTGTATCTGTCAATCAACCTGCAATGGTAAAAAAAATATTTTCATGATTTGTAATCACAGCATTTTTTCTTTTGTCAAATCAACTTAGATAATTTATGTAGTTCAGATAACATAATATTTTGAGTTTCTGGTGATTAAATTAATCTCATTCATTGTATTAACTATTTTTTTCCATTTCAATGAACTTAAAATTTTAAGGCAACCAAGTTAAACCTTTTATGTTAAACCAACAATGTTTTTTTTACAGTGTGCAAACTTACATTTTTCTCTTCCTTGCTTTTAGTTAAAAATTTGTGATATGAAATTTCTTTGAATTTCAATTCATTGTAATTGTATGACTTTAAATTCAAATGAGAAACTGCATCTGAACTCTGCATCCTGTTTGCTACCTCGATTCCAAGTTGAATAAAAAAATGATTAGTCAATGTATAAGTTCAGACATGCATTGATCAAGTTTCAGTGCACAGTTTTGTAAGAAATGGTATAATTTCTGTTTAGATGAAATCTGTTTTTTTTATGTAGTGAATCTGATGGGATAAGTGTTGCATTGTGAGTATTGAGTGTTGACAGATAAGGCGAGTGGATGGGCAGCTCTATTCTGCTTGTGTTCTGTGTAAGCAGAGAACAGATGCATTGATCCCAGGGTTCGCTGGCTCCACACTGCACTGAGCTTGTCCCACCACGCAACAGGGTGGAGACGAACACACAAACTCTCTGACAGAAGCACACATGGGCATTTAAGAACCAGCACACACTACACCTCTCTCCATGTCTTGGCTCACTTGCAAGCTCCTCATTTGATCATCGACTTATTTTTTGGGGGGAGGTTATTTTGTTACTGCGAGATTGCGTGAGCCACTATTAGCCTACTATTGCTCATACTTAAGCCTATAATAGCCAACTGTATCACATTTCACAACTGATGGGCACATTTAAGCCCTTTAAATTATGCAACATGATCAGAAACTCTTGCTGGCAAAACCTGTTGTCTGCAATCTAGTGTTCATACCTTCTGCCATCCATAATTTCTGTAAGTAATAGGCCTTTTAAATATAATAAAAACGTTCCTCTTCAGGTTGTGGTACACAAGTCTTTTGCTGTGAAATCTTTACTTTTATTTTATTATTCTCTTGTACATTAATTAATAAATTATATTATAATATATTAGTAATTATAATATATTCTTACAAAATAAATAACATTTAAAGATAAACGCTTGTTATTGGACGAAAGCAAAGTAAGTTATGATTATCCATTCATATTTTTTTTTTAAATCATGCTAAACTATGATTTTCAGATATGATACATCAGGACTTTGAGGAATGGAATCTCTCAATCATCATTGTATTGCATTATATGCTAATCATACAGAGCTACAGAGCTTTAATCATAAAATAAGCTTATATCAACATATTATTACTGTATAGAGTGACAAGTGACAACTGATATTTATACGCATTTTATATTTTGGGGCCTCTAAATAAAATTTAGGTGATTTTTCTTCCTCAAGTATGAGCTCCATATTCTTCATATTATATGAACCACTAAAGCCTAATGTATCAGAAGTAATGCTAAAAAAAAAACAACACAAACACATTTTTCTATATTTTGACAAAAACTAGAAATATAGGCTTTACAGGGTTAAGAGAATTGGAGGAGGGACCATAAGGAGGGACCTGTTAATGTAGCTAATATCAAAGATACCGGTACTTTTACTTTCGGCCAATGAACAACAGCCAAAAAGCCAGTCAAAACACCCAAGTAACCACCTAAGAATGAAACCCCCCTGGCACATTTTGCATGATCAAACAGCAGTTGTAATGTGAACTGTCTCATCTGTGAGGAAAGAAATCACTATATGAATGGGAAAGTTCCTTTCAAAAGTACACATTTGTGCCTTATTTAACCCTTAAATGGTGCATTTTAGTAATGTAAGGTAATAATATGCCCCCTTAAGGCACTAAATAATATGCACCCTATAAGGTACAAAGGTGAATCTTTAAAGGGATACTTCAGGATTTAGCATTGAGCTTTGTATCAGTAGAAAACCAGTAGTATTTTTGAATTACTGTGATTCCTCCCTCATATCCCCTGATATGAGAGGAAAATGTATTTTTTAGTCTGGAAAAAGTCCTCTGATGGGCTGTAAAGATAGTGTCAGCCATCTTTCTGTAGAAGCTAAGCTAACAGGCTCTTGCCTCTTGGTCTGTGTAGAAAGTTTGTATAGTAGGCTAATCACAATGTTGGAAGGTAGTTTTAAAGTTGAAATGGCAGAAGGGATTTCGAAGATCTGTTGCGAGAATCTGATGCTCGCGGCTACCTGTATGAGCCGCAATACAGGGATAAAAATGGACGAACAAGAGGCGGCCAGAGCGAGACCTGAGCCCAGCCAGACTCGAGCTGGGGCGGACTGGTGGTGTCAGTGCTCTCGTTGTGCGCCTATGGAAACAGATATACAGTACAGTCCTATTGCTGTCGCGAAACTCAGCGATGCCATTTTCTTCTGGACAAGATCTCTGAATCTGCAGAGCTTTGAGTGTAAAAGCATTAATTAACTAAAAGTTATAACTCACATTGGTTGTGGTTCTTTTTATAAACCTTTAGAGAAAAGTTACTAGAGTATGGATTACCCTAGATAATGTATTAGCTTAGAGAAACAGTGATTTCAATTGGAGGAAAACAGTTCATATGCAGAGCTACTAAGCTACTCTGTTGGCATGATTCTGCCTTGCATCATATTTTTAATGTGAAAGCTGTGTTATATACATTAGGCTAGTACATCCCGGTACAACGCAATTTAGCTCGATGGAAATTTATCAAATAACTCACGATGCATCAAAGCAAGCCTAATTGTATCCATTTTTCCAAAAAATATATTGTAAATATCCATTGTATGCATTGTCTCTGTAACGGAGGCCAGCTAGTAGTTGCTGTGCAAGTAAAACCTCACTCCTCTGATCTCAAAAGGCGCGCTAGCGACAGACGCTAGAGGCTGCAGTTTTTAGCCTCCTTGTTAAAGTGCCCGACTCTCATGCCGGAGACCAAGGTCGAGGCCCGCTGGGAGCGGGTGGAGGGGGACCCAGGTGGAGGGGTTACATTGGTGCTGTGACCTTTTAAAAAATCCATCTGAAGATCGACGTCTGTTCGTTTGCCAGTGGAGGCTGCAGTTACTGGTTTTCAGGGGTTTTTTTTCTCCAAGGACAGAGTGGGGTCCCAGCACGTGGGGCTTGTTACATATCCAAAATATCCATTGTAACCAAAAAATACATTTTCTGCCTTTTCTCAGTCTAGAATGCTTCAATTTCAAAAATAATTTCACATTTCTACTATAGAAGAATCCGACAAGCGTTCTTGTGTAGGCTGCCATCTTGTGCCGGCGCCATTACTGAGCTGTTACACCGGCATAGGCATTCATGCACCAGTATGTAAACAAACCTCGGTGATAACGCAACGCACCCACCCTCGATGGCAGCTACAGCCAGGCAGAATGACTTGTTGGGTTGATGATGTTAGATAGTGGCCTCCAGTCACAGATGAAGGTACCAAACTGATCTTACTTGGCAAGCTAGCTAGGCTAAACGTTTGCTAACGAGGAAACTATAAAAAGACCTGTCCATTTGGCAACAATAAATAAATGAATGAAAAAATTAAATCAAATGAACAAATTCATGTTTTCATTTGTGTCCATTATTCATCTCATTTCACATTGCAACAGGCAAGGGTAAGGTAACGGTACCAGCTAGAAAGTATACATAATATCGACCAATTAGTGTTTTCAAACCATGGAAAGAGGTCAATATAACAGCAGGAGAACAATTATGTCACATAGTTACATTTCAGCTCAGGAAAGCCATTTAATGACCATAGCATGTTAATCGAATAGAAAAAAATAGCAAGAGAGGAGATTTTGTTGATCAAAATCACATATTTATTATATTTTTTACTTATGTCATTAAATAATTGCTATTATACGCAAATGTCAGGCGTATTGTATCTCGCCGCAGGAAATCTGTGTAAACCGTACGGCACCGAGACAGGGCCAGTCGACCCAGGTATTCACAGATTTTCACTGCCACCATTGAAACAATTTATAATCGAAAACTGTTTACCCATTCTAACATTATACAATGGGTAACTTGTAACGTTCAGTGACAGTCGTAAATCGCAGGCTGTTTATTCCAGTGGACGCAAGTTGCGAATGAACAATAGGAGGCAAAATGGACATCGTTACCCAGCAACAGCTCAGTAATGGCCACCGGTTTACTTCCGGTAGTTTCTGATCGAGTAATGAAAATGACAATATCCAATACACATTCATCTCCCCAAAGGTGAAGTATCCTTTAAAACTATTATCCCAGTGACAAGTTGAGGTTAGTAATATTTTCACACTCAGCAGATTAACCTTGAGAAATCTAGTAACCTGTAAGTGGATCATGATTGATTTTTTGTTTTTTTGAAAACCCTGGAAAAAAAGACATATCTGCTGCAAAATAACTGTTACACAAGCTGAGAAGTGTGACACATAAAGCCCAGAGACTGCAATTAAGTCTTGAATGCAGAGAGAACACCTCATAGTCTTGACGTACCAGTCGGCCACTTGGACGTAACTGTCCTACACTTCTACAACGTACACTGTGTCCTTCATAGTACACACACTACAATATGCAGATCTTCAGTATATTCTTTCAGCAAATATCCTAAACATCTAAATCGCAACGCTAAATCGTAACTACCAACGTACAGATTCTTCTTCTCTAAAAGTATATCTCAGTTCATAAAACACTGCTATAATTCTTCTTGCAGAAAAAGTATTACTCTTGATAGCACTGCTCTAAAGGAGAATGAGGACGCAAGGGCAATCAGGTCATTCTACAAAATGATTTTTACTAATCAGTTCCTGTTTAACTATGTACTAATTTTTCCCTGAAAAGCATCTTGATGTGAGTCTGACGACTGAAGAGCTATAATTACTGATTGCATGATGTTTTCCTATTTGCCCTGGAGCAAATATTTAGCTGGGCTGTTTCTAATTTTGAAAACTGTCACCCACCACTGCAATTTCCTAATAACTTTCCCTCCTCTTTTTCCAGACCATTTTTGTTGAAGAGTTACGTGTGATTGAATACTGATAGCTTTCGCCTTTTGTCTTTTTCTAGCCATCTCAAGTACCTCTCTTCCCATTATCCACCTTGCTCTCATGAAGCACCCTCTTCTCTACTATGAAAGTGGCACATTATCACAGCTTCAACGGGACGAAATGCCAAATGCGTCAGTGTGTCCTTAATAACTGCTCCCAACAGTAATTACTGAAAGCTGTTAATTGCTTCCTGTCCAAGATCTCTCAGTCCACCTCCAACGAATTGAATCTTCGTAACTCGCGTTAAAATTCCAGCACAGCGCTTCGCGGGAAACGCACTCCATTTGCAGTGAGAAGTGATTGATCTTTGTAGTACCTCCAAGTTGAAAACCACAGACAACGTTGTTTAACCTACAGGTTTTTTGGTTCGGCTCACCCTTGTGAACTACAACTTTAGACTTTCAACAAGCATCCAACCTGTGGGTGCATTGACTGTTTCGCAGCCCTGTCTGAACACAGAGATGATTCATAACACAAACTCAGACTAAAAGCACAGATTAACAGGTGCGCAACTTCACAAAATTTAAAGTGTGTCTACATGTATGCGCGCGCCAGCAACATCCCCTTGGCAGAAGTGAAGGTGATCACTCACCTGCTTTGGCAAACCACATCCAGCCCGGACGCCCGACAGCACATTTTCTCCTCCGTGACTCGTCCTGATTTTTTCTTCTTTCCCGTCCCCCCTCCTTCTTTCTTCTCTCTCGTGGCTCTTGTTTGATTCTATTTCAGTGTAGACAGAACAGCCAACTGTGACAGTGGCATGGTCTCTCGCAGTTTTGGCAGAAGGTCACATCATCTTCCGCGAGGGGAGGGTGGGACGGATGGAGAGAGGGGGAGGGAAAGAGGAGGTGGCGTGGAGAGATGGAGGGAGAGCGGATGCCAGAGGAGAAATGAGAGGCAGGAGACGGCCGTCCACAAGTGTCCTGGTGCAGATGCGCATAGAGCTCCTCGTACAGGACAGTCACTGGTTAGGTGGACACATGTGTCTCAGCTTTCATTGGACAGGTCCAAGTCTGTCAGCATCTCATCTGCATCCCAAATGAAATGGAAATAACAGATCAGTCAAGTTCATATCATTTTTTTAGAACTTTACAATTTTGTGCCCAAAAAAAAACCAGGTACAATGGAATTTTGAATTTCCTGTTGTTCCATGTGAAAAGGACTATTCCAAGTCAGAGTCTCTTTTCAATCCAAAAGAACGGAACTGTAACCTTTCGTTTACCTTGTTTACTTGTTTCCGCCTCATTTTTCCAGTGTAGCCCTCATTCCAGTAAAAGTACACCATGGATTACTCCAAAAACTGGCAGTTGGAAGGGCACACAGGTGGCACAGGCCGACAGGTGGAGCTTCTTGTTTTAGCAGGCTGTTGATTGCTCGCCAACAGATATTTTAGCTTCTTATTCTCTTGGGGTTTGTATTTATTTTCTTGTCTTCCGTAGTTGAGGGTGCCTCATTTCCCTGACCCCTGATGTTTTGTTGGAGTTGATGTGCTCATCTGTGGCTGTAGAGAGCAGTTGCAGTTCTCAGATTACTGTAGTTGTAATCCCGGCTCTTCTGCACTCCATTTCAGAGGCCAGACTTATGAGCCGTAATCATTACTGTGGTAAGGATTTATTCTAACTCTCTCTCTCTCTCTTTATAACCCTCCTCCCTCCATTCTCCTTTCCTCTAAATCATCTTCTCTCTCTCTTAAAATAACTCTTAAACAGATGGCTTCCATGATTTTGAGCCATTTCTACTTATTCTTTGAAGTCCAAGCAATTTCATACTCTAGAGAATGCAATATTTTCAGCAATCGACTACCAATTTTACTTCATAATCTTGTTTGTGCGGTATTTTGGGGTATGCGGTACTACTTAAGTGTACTGCATCTGAGTTTGGGTTTTATTACCAATAGCTGCTGTAGCCCTAATAGAAGTTTCTCTGTGTGCTAAAGCTCAGGAGGATTATGTCGCTGGACTCGCCTTTTATATGGTCAAAAGTAATATTAAGCAGTTTGAGGGGGATTCGAGAAATTATTTTTGAATTATGCAAATATATACACACATGCAAGCAAACATCACGCTGCTCAAAAGTTTGGGGTAAGTGAAAAAGAAAATAATACTTTCATTCAGAAAGCATATATTGATTAAAAGTGGAAGTAAACTTTCTATTAGTCGAAGGATCCTGTAAAAAAAAATATCATCAGGGTTACTAAGCAAAAATATTACGTTTTAATAGTAAATATTAAAAGTTTTCAAGAGGTTCAACTATTGAGTGATTTACAATGGCAGCTGAAATTTCAGATTTATCATCACAGGAATAAATCATATATATATATATATATATATATATATATATATATATATATATATATATATATATATATATATATATATATATTGGCAATAAAATTATTTATAGTAACATTAAACAAATAAAAGCAAATCATTCAACTCCAAAGACTTAAATTGTAGTGTTCACCCAACAATGAAAATTCTGTTATCATTTACTCAGCCTCATGTCATGCTAAAGCTGTATGAATCTGTCTTCTATGGATCACATAAGAAGATTGTTTCAGTTGTTTTTGCCCATATTTTAAAAGTCAACAGGTTCGAAACTCCAAAAATAAAGCATTAGAATTAAATATTCCAAGCTTCCTTAAGTGACACAGTGACTTTGTATTTAAACAGTCTTTATCAAATCAAAAATGTTGATAAATGTTCAACTATGCAACCTACATAAAATATGGGGACATACACCATAAATGCACATCACATAGAGGTCTAATCAAGTTTGAGCATGTGCAAAGGATGTATGACATGACATATATAAAAGTTTGCTGTCAATGCAATTTGAGCCAATGATAAAACTAGGGATGTTGGAATTGAAACTTGTTATTGTTGTGGAAAGAAATGTGAATGATGGCTAAACTTTGTCATTACATTTTAAAATATATTCCAATAAATGGTTATACTTCGCAATATTACTGCTTTTGCAGACTTGGTGAGCATAAGAGCTTCTATCGAAAATGTAAAAAATCTTTACCAACCCCAAACAATATAACATATTGGTAACATAAAGGTTTGCATTTGCTTTTAAAACGTCTTACTCACAATGATTTACTTTTGTTTCAGCCTGAAATTAGCTATTTTTGCCTGTGGGTAACGTTAACAATAAAAGAGTGAATAACCTCTCAGCAAAGCCCTAACAAGTCCTAGACCATCTTAGAATCTACTTCAGCAACGCCTTAGAAACCACCAAGCGCTAATTTTCAACGGCCAAAAACTTTAAATTTTCTTCAGAAAAAAAGAAGAAAAGTTTTCTTAGTTTAATTATTTTATATATAAAAGAACATAATTGCCTAGAGCAATCCGTTAGCAGTCACGCTGTGGTCGACGTCAGCGCTGATTGTGGCCGTTAGCACGTCAGCATTAGCTGTATAGCGATGGTAGTTCAATATTAGCTCAAAAACGTTTGAAGAGCAACGGCAGAAGGGACACAGGAAGACTCCCAGGTGGCCGCAGGGCGGAGGAGGACACACATGTCAGGATGAGAGAAAGTGAGAGAGGCATAGATGGGCATATGCTCTCTCTCCAGGAGCTCTGGCCGCACCGTTTCACACACAACGCCGTGTGCGAGCAACAGGAACAACAGGAGAGAGAATATAAAAGAGGTAGACTAGGTAGAACGGCCACGCTGGCACGTGTTCCAAATCCTGACATGCAAAAACGCGTTCTTCCTTCGTCACGTGGAATAGTTGGTATTATTAGTCACGGTCTTAGACGGAAAACGGTAAAAATGAGGTGAAAGGGGCAACTTGGCAGGGCCAAGATCTCAAGGAGAGACATCCAAATATCAGCCAGACGTCTCCGAGTATTGAACAGCAGCTCAGCTTACGTCCTCAAACCTGCTTCCAAATGCCCTCTCACTCTCTATTCTGAAATTTGTCGTTTTCTCTCGTCATAGAAGAAAGCTCAAGATAAAGGTTTAATATATGAAAAGAGCTGTGGTTTGCCTGAACTTTTCTATAGTCAATAGCCTACAGTATCATATATATTCACTATATTCACATTTCATTAACTTGTATAGGTCTATGCCAACCTACTGAAGTTCTAAAATCTGTTTTGTTCTTTTGTCCTTTATACTAATATACTGACAAGTTCAACCACCAGAACACACAGGGGGTAAAAAGTCATATGCCTATTAAGTTCATGACAAATAGCTTTTCCAAGCTGAGGTAAATACTGATAAACAAAAGTTGCAAATAGTGTACAAAATGCACATAAATACAAAGCACTATTGTGGTAACACACAACATTAAAATAAATGACTTTGTTTTCTTGGCAATTCTGAGGGAAAAAAGTTATAAACTCAAAATTGCGAGAATTAAAGTCAGACTTTATTGTGAGTTACAAACTCTTTTTATACCTTTTTTATACCGAGTTTATACCTTCGTAATTCTGACTATTCTACTCCAAAATCAGACAAGTTTTTTTTTGGAACCCAGAGTATTCACCTTGACCTTGTATTCATCTTTGTTTCTATATGCGATGACTTCAGTTTTGTCTTTGTTTAACTGAATAAAGTTTAGGCACATATAACTGTTAGCTTAATTTATGCATTGGCACAGGGAGTCAATGGGGCTGTAGGTGTTAGGGCTAAGGAGATCTGCATAGTTGTGGTAAGCTATTTGGTTCTTTTTCATTATTTGGCTCATTGGGACCACAAGTTACGGGAGTGGTCCAAGAATTGAGCCTTGCGGGACTCCACATGTCAAGGATGTCCACTTATACCTATGGTCACCTACAGTATGTTCACAGTAACTGTAACCATTAACCATTACCACCTGTATCCATTTAAGGACTATCCCATAAAAATCTAGTTTATAACTCGCAGTACTGACTTTATTTCTCGCAATATAGAGTTTATAACTCAGCAATTCTGACTTTATTTCTCACAATTTAGAGTTTATTACTCACAATTCTGACTTTATTTCTTGCTATTCTGGTATATATCTCGCAATTCTGACTATATTTCGCTATTTGGTTTATATCTCGCAATTCTGGACTTTATTTTTCGCTATTTGGTTTTATATTTCGCAATTCTGACTTTATTTTTTTCGCTATTTGGTTTATATCTCGCAATTCTGACTTTATTTTCGCTATTTGGTTTTATATCTCGCAATTCTGACTTTATTTTTCGCTATTTGGTTTTATATCTCGCAATTCTGACTTTATTTTTCACTATTTGGTTTATATCTCGCCATTCTGACTTTATTTTTCGCTATTTGGTTTATATCTCGCAATTCTGACTATTTTTTGCTATTTGGTTTATATCTCGAAATTCTGACTTTATTTTTCGCTATTTGGTTTTATATCTCAAAATTCGACTTTATTTTTCGTTAATTGGTTTATATATCACAATTCTGACTCTTATTTTACACTGTTTGGTTTTATATCTCGCAATTCTGAGCTTATTTTTCGCTATTTGGTTTATATCTCAAAATTCTGACTTTATTTTTCGCTAATTGGTTTATATATCACAATTCTTGACTTTATTTTTTCACTGTTTGGTTTTATATCTTCGCAATTCTGACTTTATTTTCGCTGTTTGGAGTATATCTCGCTGATTCTGACTCCAATTTTCGCTATTTGGTTTTATATCTCGCAATTCTGAGTTTATTTTTCGCTGTTTGGTTTATATCTCGCAATTCCTGACTTTATTTTCGCTATTTGGTTTTATATCTCGCAATTCTGACTTTATTTCTCGCTATCTGTTTTATAACTCCAGTTCTCTGACTTTCTTACTCGAATTCATTTCATATCTACAGATTCTCGACTTTCTCACAATTTCAGAGTTTATAAGAATTTTAACGTATAAACACGGAATTGTAAGAAAATGTTGCAAAAACCCAGAGGAAATGTAATCCTGAGTTATCTTATTCAGCATTTCACACAACTAATTTACACAGGATAACAATTAATCCATTAATTGACGAACAAAACCCTCGACCCGTTTATACAAAGACTCTAACATTATGGATTTCTCATTTTATATATTGTATATTTGTATATCGACTGTACTATTACATGTTTTCCTGAATGGATTTTTCGCACAAAAAGTTGCTAAAGAATGCTTCAAATTACAACATAAAAATAATTATAAAAGCGCCTTTAAAAGCAGCTTCTTCAAAGCGCTGTAGACAATAGACAATAGTTAAAAGCAATAATATCACATCACATAAAACAAACACATCAAACAGGTGAATGCAAGTAAAAAAAAAAGTCTTAATTATGTCTTAAAATACATCTTCCCTAAGCTCAAGAGGCAGAGATTTCCAAAGGACAGGTGCATAGAAGGAAAAAGCCCTGTCACCCATAGACTTTAAGCGAGTTTTATGAACAACCAGCATGCTCAATTGTGAGGAGTGCAATCTGCAATTTGGAGAGTAGCAATGTAACAGTTCAGCTAGATCATGTGAAGCCAGACCGTGCAAAGATTTGTATGTGAGCATCATATATCTTAAAATTGACTCTGGAAACCTAACTGGGAGCCAATGCAAGGATTACAAAACCGGAATGATATGGTTGCATATTCTGGACCCAGTTAAGTTTAACCGAATTCTGTAACACGTTGAAGCTTGTGTAGTGTAGATTTAGAAACTCAGGCTAAAAGGGCATTACAATAGTCAATCCGAGAGACGACGAAAGAATTTATCAGCTTTTCAGTTACAGGGAAAGAACATTGGCCCCAATCCAGTGATGTTTCTAAAGGGTGAAATGTTCCTCTACTGGGGTTAAAATAAGGTTAAGAACGATGATAAGGACAGTGTGAAAAGCCCCAGTGTGTTTTGTCATCAGTTTAGGTTGAAAACATCCCCTCTGCATCTACAATTCCCCTTTTATCGGTTAAACAGACATGTAGCACATGGCAACAAAACAGATTGAAAAATTTTAAAGACTGAATAAAAATGAAGTGTTCATTTATGAACATTTAGAAAGAAAAGCATTTACTCTCTAATTTCCAAAAGTACAGTGATAAAGACACTTTTGGTCAAGAAGCTGTCATGATGTACTGATCAGACTGTCACTTCAAGTTTAAGATGCTTAGCATCTACTAACTGCAGCTGTTGTGTTAGTCAGTGACATTCTCCAGTCCAAAAACGAATCCAGTCCTAAGCAATCGAAAAGAGTTTTGTCATTAAGCATCTGTTCAAACAGCCGCAGCCAAGTTCTGAAAGTTGTTTTTAATATTGCCAATACAAATACAATTCAATTTGGCTTTTTTTTTAAATTAGATGAACACAAACATTAAGGGTCCAAATTGTTTTTAGTCTGAAGAGCATAATCTAAAGAAAAATGTTCCACTATAAAAAAAAGTTTTAGGGATGTTAAATGGTCTTCATTAAACCATGAATGCTAATAAAGAAACGTTATTTTGAAGAGTGTAAAATTAATTAAAAGTGAATACACCAGGATTGATAAACTACCAGCTTTCAGCGGTGTCTAATTATAATGTCTCTCTTGTCTTGTGATGTGTGTGCCAGCATTACTGAAATAAATCTTTCTTCCTACACATTTGGTCTTACTTCATCCACAAGCAATGTTATACTGCCCCCTATTGATGGTCCAACATGGAACCTGCCCTAAATAGTTGCCTGTGCTGCTATGACTGTGTATGGAAATGGAAAAAAAGACCGCATTTTTACCACATTTGTACCATCTAAACTTCTCTCTACAGTAAACACTCCTGTAGTGCTAACCACAAAGCACAAAGATGTGTGTGAGTGTATGTATGTGTATATATATTCTCAGTGGCCGGCCCTCAGGCTATGGAACAGTCTTCCATTATCTGATCTGCAACATCTATAAATTTAAATCTAAACTGCAGTCATATCTCTTTACTTGTGCATTTCACTCATAATCTTGCTATCAATAATTCAAACATAGTGTTTTACTGCCTGTTAGTATTGTATTATTGTTGTGTTCTTTTATTTTTTATTTTTCTTGTATGTACAGCACAGTGGTCAACTTCTGTTGTGTTTATTTGTGCTTTATAAATAAATTAAATGAAAATGAATATTAGGGCTGTCAAACGATTAATCACGATTAATCGCATCCAAAATAAAAGTTTGTGTTTTTAATTATTTTGTGTGTGTATATATATATATATATATATATACATCACCACCACATATTAGGTACACCTGTCCAAGTGCTCGTTAACACTTAATTTCTAAGCAGCCAATCACATGGCGGCAACTCAGTGCATTTAGGCATGTAGACATGGTCAAGACAATCTCCTGCAGTTCAAACAGAGCATCAGTATGGGGAAGAAAGGTGATTTGAGTGACTTTGAACGTGGCATGATTGTTGGTGCCAGAAGGGCTGGTCTGAGTATTTCAGAAACTGCTAATCTACTGGGATTTCCACGCACAACCATCTCTAGGGTTTACAGAGAATGGTCCAGAAAAGAAAAAACATCCAGTGAGCGGCAGTTCTGTGGGCGGAAATGCCTTGTTGATGTCAGAGGTCAGAGGAGAATGGCCAGACTGGTTCGAGCTGATAGAAGGGCAACAGTGACTCAAATAACCACCCGTTACAACCAAGGTGGGCAGAAGAGCATCTCTGAATCGCACAGTGCGTCGAACTTTGAGGCAGATGGGCTACAGCAGCAGAAGACCACACCGGGTGCCACTCCTTTCAGCTAAGAACAGGAAACTGAGGCTACAATTTGCACAAGCTCATCGAAATTGGACAATAGAAGATTGGAAAAACGTTGCCTGGTCTGATGAGTCTCCGATTTCTGCTGCGACATTCGGATGGTAGGGTCAGAATTTGGCGTCTACAACATGAAAGCATGGATCCATCCTGCCTTGTATGAACGGTTCAGGCTGGTGGTGGTGGTGTCATGGTGTGGGGAATATTTTCTTGGCACTCTTTGGGCCCCGTGGTACCAATTGAGCATCGTTGCAATGCCACAGCCTACCTGAGTATTGTTGCTGACCATGTCCATCCCTTTATGACCACAATGTACCCAACTTCTGATGGCTACTTTCAGCAGGATAATGCGCTCATGTCATAAAGCTGGAATCATCTCAGACTGGTTCCTTGAACATGACAATGAGTTCGCTGTACTCAAATGGCCTCCACAGTCACCAGATCTCAATCCAATAGAGCATCTTTGGGATGTGGTGGAACGGGAGATTCGCATCATGGATGTGCAGCCGACAGAATCTGCGGCAACTCGTGTGATGCCATCATGTCAATATGGACCAAACTCCCCGAGGAATGCTTCCAGCACCTTGTTGAATCTATGCCACGAAGAATTGAGGCAGTTCTGAAGGCAAAAGGGGGTCCAACCCATTACTAGCATGGGGTACCTAATAAAGTGGCCGGTGAGTGTATATATACACACACACACACACATGCATGTATATTTAAGAAGAAATATTATTAATATATAAAATATTGATATTTACATAGAAAATAAATTATATATACATCTATATACAGTATATATACATGAAAATATTTCTTAAATGCATGTGTGTGTATTTATATATATGAAATAATTATACACATGCACTGCACCCACATATATTATGTAAACACAAACTTTTATTTTGGATGCGATTAATCGTTTGACAGCCCTAATATATATATATATATATATATATATATATATATATATGTGTGTGTGTGTGTGTGTGTGTGTGTGTGTGTAATGTTTTTGAAAGTAGTCTCTTAAATCGTACCAAGGCTGCATTTATTTAATCAAAAATACAGTAAAAACAGAAATACTATGTAATATTATTACATTTTAAATTAACTGGTTTCTGTTGTAATATATTATAAAATGTAATTCATTCCGGTGATGTTAAAGCTCAATTTTCAGCATCATTACTCCAGTCTTCAGTGTCACATGATCCTTCAGAAATCAGTTGTGCTGCTTAATATTTTGGTGGAAACTGTGATTTCTTTCAGGATTCTTTGATGAACTGAAAATTCAAAAGAACAGGATTTATAAATGTATATATTTTTAAATATTTATTAATTTCATAAATGTCTTTACTTTATCAATGTAATGTGCCTTTGCTAAATACAAGTACTCATTTCTTTTTTTCTCTTTCTTTTTTAAATCTTACTTACCCCAAGTTTTCATCATGACTTTTTTTAAGTAATAAATAATAATTATTTAAAAAAAACATTCATAATAAGAAATGATGAATGATTTCTGAAGAATCATGTGACACTGGTGACTGAAGTAACTGAAAATCGAGTTGCTTCTTTGTACCACCAAAAGTTTCAGGCTTTGCCTTTCTTTTTTTTCTCGATATTGATGAGTTGCTTTTCTCAGAAATGTCTGAGGCACATAATGTGACAGTCTGACAGGAAAGTACCTTGGCAAGTAAACTCATTACCACAAGTGATGTTTCTTTGTCACGTTTGCTGTTTCTTTTTCTTTTTTTGGACAGGATATCACACTTAGAAACTGCAGTAGTTAGGGAGTTAGCAAGACACCTACAACAACATAAATGTGAAACTGCAGGTTTTAAGAGTACTTGAGGAAAAAAAACTACAACTACATATTTGAAACAATTCACAATTTTAGAAATTATTAATTTATTCATATTTTAAATGAAAAACATCTGGATCAATTTGATAACGGCAAAGGCACATCCATTCTCATGGTTCAGATTACTCAAAACACTGCCACACTTTTTTGTGTTCGTTTTTTTTAAGCAAGAAATGAAACCAACTTTAAAAAAGATTCATTTTGTTATTATGGCTGTCATACAGAGAAGATCTACAGAGCTTGTGATATGTTTCCTGTGTTTCTATCATGAAAAGCATTAAATGCTGGTTTGAGATCAGTCAGCATTTTGTGCGCTGCTCAATATACTCAGATATACAGCAGCAATAATCATTGTTTACATGTTGAATGATATGGGATATAGTTTTAATGTACTTTAGGTCTCTCAAATTGATCAATAAATAATCATTAATGCCACAACACAAGAAAAGGATTAAACGAATGAGTCTTGAGAAGGACAGGGCAGAAAGATCTTTTTCGCTCTCTACTTTTACATTTCCTAGCTATATGGGCAGTGGTGTCAAGTTTGGTTGAAGGGTTCTAGTAAAATATTCTCGACCCAAATCTCAAATACACAGCAAACCATCAAATATGCACTAAACAGTGTTAGACAATGCTGTACACATCAAGGTTGTCACCATGTGACCATATTAAACAAAGTAAAAAGGACAGAAACATCTAATGTCTTGTACCAAGCTCAAGATGAAAAAGTGCAACAAATTCTTTTTAAAATAAATAAATAAACAAGGGGGAAAAGAAGAGCGGAAAGACAAACTGGGAAAATAAACGTCCTCTCGTTTCTGGCAAACTGCTTTCATTTGCAGAGGTATGTATACTAGCCCTAGAATCTTTTTTTTTAATTTTTTTTTTTTTTTACAGACCCCAGCTGAATCACGTACACCTAGTAGACTCATGGGAAATCGAGTTTTAAAGAGCTGGGCTATAATATGCTTTAAACATTTAATGACATGGCAGTCACTGAAGGCATCAAGAACTTAAAAAAAATGGTACCACTGACCAAAACAACTATCAACACTTTGAAATCCACAAACGGTCATTCGCACATGCACAAAAACGCACGCATCCGCGCTAGCCATTAGCCGATAAAACGATAAGGTCCCGGGTCACTCACCACCACACAAACAACACACGGATAGGCAGAAAGTATACATCAACACACAACACGCACACTTACAGTCCATCTTTTCTTTCTCTCCTAAACAACCCTTATAGGTTCAAAAAGCTTCATTCAGGTTTCAGTAGCCAATCAGAGTTCAGTCCGTCACGAACGACTCTTAGGATCCACTTGCAGCAGTTTTCATTTGTGTTCTTGCGTCTTAACAGCTATAGACACAGAATCAGGTTTAGATTCAAGGGCTATTCTTAGTGAGCGATACACCCCGTCTAAGATCTCGATATAGATACGTTTATCGATTATCGTGTTCATGTTATGAGCGTGTGTGTCAGTGAATGCTTGTGTATATGTGCATTTGAGACATCGACAGGCATGGAAATGTACACACGAACATCTGAAATGTTGTGTAAATATGTAAGCTGCAGCATTTATGTTTTTTAGATGCATGTGTTGGTTTAAGTGCACATATGAGGGGTGATTATCATGTGGAGTGTGTGCTTGTAGGGGCATGTGTGTGTGTGATCTCAGTTATCCATGCTTCCTGTGGTGAACAGCACCCTCTGATCGGTTCGAGCCAGCTTGGCGGGTGGTTCCAGAGATTCATCGCCGATAGCGCCCATATCAGACTGCAGAGACAACTCTTGACACTCATCCTCACTGTCTTCTTCCTCCTCCTCTTCCTCTTCTGAGACACACAGACATACAGAGAATGTCAATTACAAAAATCCATGTATTTTATTCAGTACTAAAAGTGATTCATAATCCATGTCATTTTTTAAATGATTTTAAAAGTACAATAAAACTTTATTATAAATTACTGAAAATAAGAATAGCTTCTTATTATTGCCTATTATTATTATTATAAATACCAATAATTTTTTTTTATTACAAATTCTGTGTATTTTTCTTTTACATATATTTTCAAAATACCTAAAATACTTCAAAAATATCTGATTCACTATCAAGTAATTTTCATTACATTAAATAATAATGAATTAATTTTAAATACGCAAACATTTCTATTATTTTAATAAAAATTCAAAGTATTTTTATTTTTAAAACATTTTTCAAAAATCGATAATCCATCTGACATTTTTAAAATTTAAATTACATCAATTATAAATCACTGTAAATCATAATATAAATACATTTAAAAAGTCACAATGTGTTCCATTTTTTTAAATATCCAAAAACCACTATAAAATGTTATATTTTTTTTCACTTGTGTACTTAAATTATCCCAAATATTTCCAACAGTTTAAATCCAATGAAATACGCTATTTTAACCAGTGTCACTGTGTCGCCTTTCAATGACGCCATTTATATCCGCTGTTACCCTCGGTTTCAGGTTATACTTCCGTAGAAACCATGAAAACACAAAAGACGTTTTAAAGGGTTAGTTCACCCCAAAATGAAAATTAAGTCATTAATTACTCACCCCCATGCTGTACCAACCCTGTAAGACCTTCGTTCATCTTCGGAACACAAATAAAGATATTTTTTATTTAATCTGAGAGCTGGATCACTCCTCCATAGACTGCCTAAGGGACTGGCTCTTGACGGCCCATAAAGTCATTAAAGAAAATGTTTAAACATTCCATGTGACTACAGCGGCTCAATTATAAGTTTATCAAGCGACGAGACTACTTTTTGTGCGAAAAAACATAAATAACGACTTTATTCGACTATTCCATTACTTCCTTATGGGCGCATGCGCGAGAACTGAGATGAGGATGTTCTTCTTCGACTACTTTTTGTTAGTCGACTACTTTTTGTTTAATACTCCTAAGCGGTGAGCAGCCGGTAACAAGAAGTAAGTCGGAAGAAGAAAAGTAAGTCTCGTCGCTTGATAAACTTATAATTGAGCCACTGTAGGCACATGGAATATTTAAACATTTTCTTTAATGATTTTATGGGCCGTCAAGAGCCAGTCCCTTAGGCAGTCTATGGAGGAGTGATCCAGCTCTCAGATTAAATCAAAAATATCTTCATTTGTGTTCCGAAGATGAACGAAGGTCTTACGGGGTTGGTACAGCATGGGGGTGAGTAATTAATGACTTAATTTTCATTTTTGGGTGAACTAACCCTTTAACATGTGTTTTATTATTAGACAGGTGAGCAACTGTTTGAATACTTTTATTGACAGAAAACTGATCATTGTTAAGCCCCGAACACACCAAGCCGACGGTCGGCCGTCGGGCAGTTTTGTGCGTCGACCGACTAAGTCTTTTCGGTGCGTTCAGCACATTTCCGTGCCGTCGGCTGAAATTGGTCCTCGTCGGCTTTGTTCGTCGGGCCGTCGTGATAGAGCGAACTCTGATTTACTTGTTCAGCTTAGTGAACGAGTCAGTGCATGAGAATAATAGCAAAACAGCAAAGTAAAGATAGAAGACTGTTCATATGTTGCGTCACCTGAGTGTTCCTTGGCGAATATTTCAATATTAACATGAGCAGAGTAGAATAAAGATATTGTTAAAGATATTGTTTAGCAGGATTCAAAACGGTAAGCACGCACTGCTGTGTTTACAGTGTGAAGATTTAGCCTGTAGCGTCGGTTTCCCTTTTCGAATGACGAATATAGACGAATATATCTGCAGAAATCAGATCTGAATCATTTAGATTGGTTGTGGTCCCTGTGTCTCACCCGATTGCCCGTTGACGGCAACATTGCTCAAAAAGTTGCCCCGTGTATCATTCATCACCAAGTCTTATTGTCTGAATCTCTTGTTTTCTTCAAGTTTTGACATAGCAAATCTATCCGTGAGTTTGTTAGTTATTTAGAGGAGTATTGCGTTTTTTTTGTGCGTAAAACTACTAACCTTTATCAGGATCGAGTGGATTTAGACTTCGGCCAAGACTTGCAAACTTAAAGAGCAAAAGAGAGAATTAGGACATTTAAAACACTTTTCAATTCAGAATCAGTCATACACAGTTCCCTGTTTTATATCCTGTTATGAGTAGCATGACGCAATTTTGCTTTTGTATTACTCATCGAAATGAGAAGTGTGTCTGAGATTAACGATTTTTGTTTCTGAGTGCGTGCGTATGTGTTTGTACCTCTCCCATGACCGCAATGGGAGTTTCACCCTTGGCCTGGGCAACTCTGTGCTCGATCAGATAGTACATGTACTCATCATAGAGCAGACGGATGAGGTGAAATGAGCCGAAGCTTGCAGCACTGCGGAGAGTCAGGTCTCTGATCACCATCGAGCTAAAGAGAGAACAAAGAAAGGATACAGGAAGTGTGAGAAAGTTGTTGGGTGGCGAAGACATAATATGAGTAAGAGGGAAACATACTTGAAATTACAGTTGACAGTGACTCGAACAGTCAGTGCAAACCTGGCACGCAATGTGAAAACTGTTTCAAACAGCAAAACTGTGTTGCTCTAAAGGACTTATTGCTTTAAAAAAAAATCAAAGGGAGCATTGCATACATCTGTCATGGATACAGTAGTCCCACAATGAATTGCAACAAACTCTGAGAATATTTTCAAGACCTTTATATATTGCATATATTGTATATAGTATTTTTATTTAAAAAAATATATATATATATTGCTTAATGATAAAGTGATAAAGAAAAATAGACAATCTTTCTCAATAAATCATTTTTTATTATAAAAATATATATATATATATATATATATATATATATATATATATATATATATAAATATATTAATTATATAATATACATATATATAATATAATATATATATGTTATATTTATTGTATTTTTTCTTTTTGTTTCTTTATTCTATTATAAATGTATAAATAATTTTAAAAATAACTTTATATTTATATTATATTTATTATATTATATTAGTAACTAATACATGAGTTAAAATTAAGTGTTTTATTATAAATTTTATGTATTTTTATGTAATTTCAGTTATATCATTATATACTTATGGAGCCCTGCACATGATATGCAGACAAAAATATACATATCCTGGCCACAAAAAAATAATTTGTTCCCATTTGTTCATAGCCACACTGGTCTAATTTCTTTCCCTCAATTTGATTTAACTAAAACAAGGGAATGAATTACAAATGTAGCCACGGTTTAGTAAAACGAAGGAACAAAGTATTATATTGTGTGCAGACTGTTGCACAAACAAATGTGATTTTGAGCTTTCGATTCATCAAAGAATCCTGAAATAAATGCATCACAGTTTCCACAACAGTGATAATAATAAGAAAGCGAATCATAATATTAGAATGATTTCTTAAGGATCATGTGACACTGAAGACTGGAGTAATGATACTGGAAATCCAGCTTTAAGAATACAGTTGTGATTCACACTCAAAATTAAAAATCTTCTGCATTTTAACTTTACACATGGAGGAAAAGAAATGTAGCCTTGCCACACAGGAATCCATTTCATTGTAAAGTATATTCAAATAGAAAACAGCTCTCCGTAGGTTTTGCAACAGAATTGATGTGTCACTTCATGTTCTTGTCCACCCCAGAGAACAAATCCCTTGTGATGAGCACAAGCCTAATGTTAGTATAACCTTCTGGAGCTCACCTGTAAAAACTCCACTTCAGCAGGAAGAGTTTAGCTGCTTTTGGAAAGGCAGAACTGGACTGGTACGGCTTTAAGACCTGCGAGACCACGCCATCCAGCCAGGCTGCCCACTGCTCCAGAGAGTTCTGCTGCTGAAGGGTCAGTTTAAAGTCCTGCTCCAGCCGCTGCACCACCCGGTCCTTACACCGGCACACCCAAGAGGCCTGTTCCTACAGGAGAAAGCACATGGGGTTCAAAAACCCAGACTAAATGAAAAACATCTATTAATGATCCTTCAGAATTCATTCTCAAGAAGCATTTATTATTATCAATGTTGGAAACAGTTGAGCTGCTGAATATTTTTGAGGAAACCATGAAGCATAACAATACAATTATTTAAAATTATTTAGCAAGGGCACATTATATTGATTAGAAATGACAGTAAAGACATTTATAATGTTAAAAAAAGTATATTTCAAATAAATGCTGTTTTTTTAGCTACTTATTTATTATAGAATCCATGAGGAAATGTATCAGTTTCCACAAAAATACTATCACACTATACTATATCTATCACAAACAGAAAAAATAACTAAATATTTACATTCTGAAGAAAAAGTGATTGGTCCTTGCCCATTTCGCCAACATATTCCTCTCTAAATTAGTCAGCATTTCCCTTTTTGGTATGGCCTAGCGGTTAAAGCTTAGACCAAAATGTTACCAAAAATGTTTTTCATTCCACAAAGGTTGATCCACAAATGATCACCATTGTGCTCTTGAGTAAGACACCTTACCCAGCCGTCACCTTAGTAATATGTGTGTACTTCAAGTCATTAAAATCATCAGCTAAATGACGGCTGATTTAAAATCACTATCAAGAAAACAAACTATATGTTATGCTAAACACTCACTTGAGTTTCCGTTTTCCTGACAGCTAGACAGACCACAAACACCATGCATCGAAAAGTGAGTTCATCTCAGATGGTGGCAGATGAAAGCTCTAGTTCAGTTCTCATAAACACAGTGTCCATTTTCAAATCTAACTGGGATGTGAGGGGGTTTGTTTAGTCACACACACCTGCACATTGGCAAAGTCCACTCTGTTGAGGTCACTGAGCATCTGGTTGATCTGCGCTGTGTTTTGCAGGACGGCACGAGCTGCCTGGGCCAGGTGATTTAGAGAGGTGTATCTGCGCAGAGTCTGAGCGAAAGCGCTTGCAGACGTCACCTAAAAACAAAGGCCAATTCACAGAGGAAAGATGCAATAAGTAATAGTTTTATTATCTATTGGATATGTATAAATTAAATAGCTACAACAGCTCTGTTGTATGTATTTACTAGGGATTTTGTCTTGCTATTAAAGATCAATTAAAATTAAAACATGAAGACAACTTTCTTAATGCAGATGAGATTCATTAGGGAAAGTTTTTTATGTTTTTAAACACTTTCAATTTTAGTAAACCCCCTAGTTTAAAATGGCATGCATGACTAATATGAGTCACAAGCACACTGTTTAGGTTCCTGTTAGACCACAGCGCATTAACTAATATTAGTCATTCATAAAAACAGATGTTTTATGGTAGTGTACTGTACCACTGAACCACTGTAGTGGTTGACCAATGCAGACATGATACTGAGCCAAGCATCAATGAATTTGAACTTCCCCGACACTGAGGTAGTTAAATAGCTCCATGCTTCTCAGGCATTCTGGGAACATCATGCCAGGCTGCTGCACGTGTTCACGATCCATAAGCTTTTCAGGTTTTTCCCGCTTTCCCTTCAATCAGTAGCGTTGTTTCATTCTGGCTTTGGCAGTGCATAAAGGCTAATTTTTGTGATATCACCATGCTACTCTAACAAAATTTGGTTCAAGTTTAATTCAAGCTCTTGAATTCAAGGATCTATGTTTGTTTTCACATTCTTTCAAAAAGCGTGGGTACCCTTTCAATAAGATGTACAGAAACGTTCAAACATTTAGGGTCTTTAGATTTTCTCTTATTTATTTCACTGACCTTGACACGAACCATCTCTTCAGGAATGTTCATCATGGCGTTAGTCAACCAGCTCTCAAGACTCTTGGCAAAGTTTCGGATGGCTTGTGTTAAGGCACCTGGAGAAAGAATTTTGAATATATTTCAGCAAAATATATAATGTTGTCTGGCAATGGACGGCCATAATTGGTTCCCAACAGCCCTGATGCTGAACCACAAGTTGGCAATATGAAGGTGAATGTGAGTGAGGCCCCTGTTGGCAAAATGTGACTCAGTTGATAGATCACCACCGGCTCTTGCACATACTGCTGCATATTAAAATGCAAATCTGTAGTGAGAGTACATTGGTCAACTCACTGGGAATAGGTCGCAGAACGTCTGGGATGAGCATCTCCACCAGGCCCTGGTACAGTGTGTTGTCGCAGTCACGACTCCAGCGAAGCACTGGATCATATTTACAAAGCTGCACCAAACAAGACTTAGGAAGCCTCTTCTCCGACTCATCATGTCTAATAAAACATTCAAAGAAAAACGTATAATGTTTAGTGTCTAATTATTCATTAACTCTATGAAGCCTACTTTCTAGAACTAGCCTAGAAATCTAGACGCACCCTAGCGGCAGCAAAAATTATTTTGCAGCAAAGCGTGGTCTAGCAACTCTCCATTGACTTTTTAGCTGGAAAACCCCAACTCTGGAAGGGCCGATCACATCGTGTATAGAGTCGGCGGGCGGGCTTAACAAAATGACAACAGAGTTGCGACGGTCAGAGCCAGCTCGGACATATTCGGTTTTAAGTCGTTCATCCTCGGATGCGGCCGGCGCCGCGCGCGCTGTTACAAAAAAGCTGTGGCGAAACGATCAACTTGTCATATTTGCCACGCTTGTGCTGTGTCGTCGAGGATAAAGGCTTTACTCCGTGTCAGCGCGCGCTCTGATCGGTGCACGGACCTCTCCCGAATCATCTCCACCACTCCGAAGCGCCACTACTCCGCCTACGTTTCACTCGTAAGCTGATATTAGTATTTAAACATTCTCTATGATATTTAAAAAATCCCTTATTTTGGGGATGGATTCTGGGAAATCTCCCTTATTTTCAATGTTAAATGTTGACAGCTGGACTGGATACGGTAAAAGTTTAATATATCAACTAGCTCCGCTGAGTACGTCACATTCTTCGTTGCTCTGATTGGCTTTAGCGCTATCCAATTGCGTGCAGAGAGAATTTGAAAGACAACCGTTTATCCCGTCCCTCGGATTGAGCCCCGTCAATGAAGAGTTTCCAGACCTAACATCTTGATGTAGGTCTGGCATGCCAGGCTATACTTTCCCATATTTGATTCAAGAATTTACTTTAGTCCGCGGTGTAAACGCAGTAAGCAGAGGAAAAAGGAAAAAAAGGGAAAAAAAGGACCTTTTTTTGTCTGAGGAAAAAAAAGTTCCTGTGAAAAAAGTTCCTGGGACAAATAGTTCCTGGTAATTGCAGTGGAAACGTGGCTTAAGACCGTGTCTAAACCAGATAACAGCTACACGACAAAAGAAAATAGAACCCATTAGGCCCTGTGTCCACCAAAGCGTTTTTAGCCAGTTGAAAACGGTAGGCGCTCTGCTTAAAATGCCTAGCTGTGGGCGCTTGAGAACGTTTTTTTTTTCAGCTAAGATGCTTTTCTTGCTATGATACAGAATATCTGAAAAGACTAACTTTTTCCCTCAGAATTGCCAGTTTATCTCACAATTCTGACTTTTTAACATGCAATTGCGACTTTATATCACGCAATTCTGAGATAAAAAGTGAGTCGTAAACTTGCAATTGAGAGAAAAAAAGTTGGAATTACCTTTTTAATTTTTTATTCTATGGCAAAAAGAAGCTTCCATACACAGCACCTCACGGCGCTCCTTATTTATTTTCACCAACCGGGTGAAAAAAATGCTAATGTGGACACTGGGCCTTAAAATCAGAGATGAGGTCTACACTAGATGTGGCGTGAATGCAAAGCGACAAAAGCAACCCCGTTCTATTTCTGACGTACTTCAAGCGTTCAGATGTAAACTTACACAGCTAGTGTTGCTGAGTCTCCTGCCTGACTTTCACTGAACCTCCAAAATGTCTTCCAAAGAGTCTCCACCAAAGGGAACTGAAGGTTGACCATTACATCAAGAATGGCCTAAAGAAACACACAACATCAGATAAAAACACCTCGAAAGATATTTAGCTCATAAACAGATATTCATTGCAATGCTGACAGAAAATTAATGGATTCAAACAGAGAAGAAGAGACAAGACTCACTTCGCAGTGTTCTCTGTAGAGCAGTTGAAAGCTCTTGAGATGTTCCAGCTCAATCCCCTCTGGTAAAGCTTTACCCTGCAGGTCAACATCAGGAAATTCGGGGAGAGCTCTGGACGCATCTAAATATCAATGATTACAGCAACCATTGCCACCATTTTCATGTGATGTCATATAACTACATTTCCAGCTTCAAAATTGTGCTTTTTTGAACTTCCACATTAGTGTTTCCTGAAGAGCATGCATTCTGGGTTACGCTTCTGCCTTTTAAGGCTCACATTGATGTCATTGGCTCACCTAGAAACTGCTGGTACTGCTGGACCTGGGTGCTGATGTCCGACAGACCCGAGCTCTGCTGCTGCTGCTGTTGCTGTCCAGATCCTGAAGACATCCCGTTGGTGATTCCCTCCACCTTCTGTACTGGCTTCAACCTGCAGGGATACAGAATCAGACGTACTGAGAAACACAGGAACCAGAGAGACGGAGAGCAAGAAATGACAGAGAGCATGTGTGTCCACCTCTGTTTCTGAGAGAAGGGCTGCTGCCTCATGGCCAGGTGCTGCTGGTCCTCCATCAGTCGGAGCAGAGACGAGTTCGCTTTGATCCGCAGTCCATAGTAGTGATATTTGGAATTCCCTCTGGAACAAACACACCAAAGCTTCAGTGCACCTGCATGACCTGAACCATAGGATTATGGAGGCTTCTATCCACATATGTGTATATATGCATGACTCATAAAAACATACGCTACCGTTTAATTAATAAATTAAAAACTATGAATATATTATATATACACAATAGTACAAAAGTTTGTGGCAGAGTATTTATTTGCTAAATGAATTTATTTGCTCTATTTTAATATACTTTAAAATGTAATTTATTCCTGTGATGATTTTTCAGCATCATTACTCCAGTCTTCGGTCACATGATCCTTCAAAAATCATTGTAATATGCTAATTTGGTGCTCAATAACCATTTTTTATTATTAATGTTGAAAACTGTTTTGCTGCTTAATAAATTGTGGGAAAAGTAATACGTCTTTGATGAATAGAAAGTTCAAATTAGCGTTTATTTTCAGTATCATTTTTAATGTCTTAAACATTATAAATGTCTTTACTGTAACTTATGATTTAATGTGTTTAATTTCAAGAAAATTGTAGTGTATGCCACATTTATTTACTGCGAGTTGATGTTTGTGGGCGAATCATTCTTATAAACTGATTCTGATTTGAATACACTACCGGTCAAAAGTTTAGGGTCGGTAAGATTTTTTATGTTTTTAAAAGAAGTCTCTTCTGCTCACCAAGGCTGCAATTTTTTGATAAAAAATACACAAAAAACACAGTAATATTGTGAAATATTATGACAATTTAAAATGACTTTTTTATGTTAATATATATTAAAATGTAATTTATTCCTCTGAAAAAAGCAGAATTTTCAGCATCATTACTCCAGTCTTCAGTGTCACATGATCCTTCACAAATAACTCTAATATGATGATTTTATGCTCCAAAAACATATATGATTATTATCCATGTTGAAAACAGATTTTTACATTTTTATTTCAGGATTCTTTGATGAATAGAAAGTTCAAAGAACAGCATTTATTTAATTAGAATCTTTTCTAACATTATAAATGTCTTTACTGTAACTTTTCCTCAATGTAACTCATCCTTGATGAATAGAAGTATTGATTTCTTATTTATTTCCCCCAAAAATAAAATACAAATTCTTACTGACCCCAAACTTTTTAAAGGGTAGTGTTTAATGTAACAAAAGCTTTCCATTTTCAGATAAAAGCTGTTCTTTTGAACTTTCTATTCATCAAAGAATCCTGAAATAAAAATGTAAAAAACTGTTTTCAACATGGATAATAATCATACATGTTTTTGGAGCATAAAATCATCATATTAAAGTGATTTGTGAAGGATCATGTGACACTGAAGACTGGAGTAATGATGCTGAAAATTCAGCTTTTTTTCAGAGGAATAAATTACATTTTAATATATATTAACATAAAAAAGTCATTTTAAATTGTCATAATATTTCACAATATTACTGTGTTTTTTGTGTATTTTTTATTAAAAAATTGCAGCCTTGGTGAGCAGAAGAGACTTCTTCAAAAACATAAAAAATCTTACCGACCTTAAACTTTTGACCGGTAGTCAATAGAAACAATCTAACAAAGTTATAAACAACTACGTTTTACTTGAATCTGAACAAATTGATTCACTAAAATAAACTGGGCGCTAACAGACAGAGGTCACATGACCTTTCTCTCACCGTGTGCCAAGACGTCTGGTCCTCAACCCCATGAACACAGAGCGGATGAGTTTTCCAAAGGATGCTGCATTGACAGGTTCCAGCTTTTGCTCCTGACAGTGCAGCAGGTAGTGACAGTAGAGAGTGGACCGGGCAAACTCACCCCTTCTGCTGTCTCATAATTATCCAACAACCACTGCACCTGAGGGCCAGAGGACAGCTGCCGGGATAAGACACACACACAGCCATACACACACTCAGACAGAGAGCCCAGGCTAAAAGATGACCTAAGATAAACGCAAACGCCTAAATGCAAACATGTGCGTACGCTTTTGCATGCAGACACAGCTCATGCATATGTACTGTAATTATGCATTCATGCATAGTTAATGTTATATCATTTAAAGTCAACAAAAAGTAGCATTTAATAGAGGGTATGCGCGTGACGTCACCGTCGGCCGGAGTGCCTGCAGTTACTCATAGTGAGTGGCAAAAAGACTGAGCAGCTGTGTTTGTTTTCAGCGTGAATGCCGCGAAAAACAAACACAACACATATAAAGTGGAAAAGAGCTTTGCGAATTGACTGTACAACTAGATTCGACAAAAAATCTGAGGTATATTTTTACAGACTGCTATAGAAAGAGGAGCAAATGGATCACTGCAATTCACAGAAATTTGCAGTTATCATTTTGTGTCAATATGAACATGAATATGAACATGTCATGAACACGATTCCTGTCTGCATGTCAATATCCATGGATCACTGGATCTTTAGTCAGTTGTAAGGAACACTATATTGAGTCCAACATTTAGTTTAAATTGATAAAATTGTTCGTTTTAGTCCGCAGTTTCCCTTATTAAATACAGTCACGCAGCAGATCTTTTGCCACTCAGTCAGGCTGACGGAGGTTGTTCCGGTGGGAAAGTGGCGTCAATGCATTCCCTCTATAACCCATTTTAGTTCACTTTAAAGCAAAACAAAATAGGACAGAAAACTACGGAAGCATATTGCATTCACATGAAGAAAAAATTTACACTTTTTTTTAATTAATGAGTTAATTATCTCAGAATTACAAGATAATTTTTCATGGAAAAAAGTTTTCACTCTGTTTTCCTGAGTTATTAATTCATAAAACTTTTTTTCCATGAAAAATTGTCTAGTAATTCTGAGATAATTAACTCGTTAATTCAGAAAAACAGAGCAAAAAGTTTTTTTTCATGAAAAATTATCTTGTAATTCTGAGATAATTCACTCGTTAATTCAGAAAAACAGAGTCGATTTTTTTTCTTCAAGTGAATGCAATATGCTTCCGTAGAAAACAACATAGGACAGAACTTGATTTTATTTCCCATGAATTGATTGGATGATAGGAAGCAGTTGTTCTGGATAAGAATGTGAATTTGCAGTGGATTGTTCCGGATAAGAATGATTTGAATTTCATGTTGACTTTAAATAAAGAGCAAATGGCATTATTTAGCCATGTCTATACAAATATTCTTATTCTGCGATACCATTGTGCAGCGTTTACTACAGTAAAATTGACCAAGTGGATCTCTGTGCTGGTGTGATTGAGTGGAGGCGGGGCTAATTAGCATATTCATGTGTCCGTAGATTAATGAAACAAGGGTGTAGAGTTACATTCAAGATATTTTAAGGCATGAAGATTTTTTTTCACTGGAAAAAAACTTTAAAGATGAGTTTAAAGATGAGTTTTAAGGGTTCAGATAATGACTACAGGGGGAATTAAGTGTTTTAGGGTTGGACAGATATTTCAATGTTTTTGAAAGAAGTCTCTTATGCTCATCAAGGCTGCATTTACACTCAGCTCAAGGATTATTAGGAACACCATACTAATATTGTGTTTGACCCCCTTTCGCCTTCAGAACTGCCTTTATTCTACATGGCATTGATTCAACAAGGTGCTGAAAGCATTCTTTAGAAATGCTGGCCCAAACTGATAGGATAGCATCTTGAAGTTGATGGAGATTTGTGGGATGCACATCCAGGGCACGAAGCTCCCGTTTCACCACATCCCAAAGATTCTCTATTGGGTTGAGATCTGGTGACTGTGGGGCCATATTAGTACAGTGAACTCATTGTCATGTTCAAGAAAACAATTTGAAATGATTTGAGCTTTGTGACATGGTGCATTATCCTACTGGAAGTAGCCATCAGAGGATGGGTGGTGGCCATAAAGGGATGGACATGGTCAGAAACAATGCTCAGGCAGGCTGTTGCATTTAAATGATGCCCAATTGGCACTAAGGGGCCTAAAGTGTACCAAGAAAACATCCCCCACACCATGACACCACCACCACCAGCCTGCACAGTGGTAACAAGGCATGATGGATCCATGTTCTCATTCTGTTTACGCCAAATTCTGACTCTACCATCTGAATGTCTCAACAGAAATCGAGACTCATCAGACCAGGCAACATTTTTCCAGTCTTCAACTGTCTAATTTTGCAAATTGGAGCCTCTTTTTCCTATTTGTAGTGGAGATGAGTGCTACCTGCCCGGTGGGGTCTTCTGCTGTTGTAGCCCATTTTCCTCAAGGTTGTGTGTGTTGTGGCTTCACAAATGCTTTACTGCATACCTCGGTTGTAACAAGTGGTTATTTCAAGTCGTGCCGTGGCATACAAGACGAGTATGCAGTGAAACGTTAAATCAATGGAATGCCTCAATCATAAACTACAACAAATTTTAGTTTATAGAGTGTGCAGCAAATTTGGAAGCCTGCTGTATATATGGACTTCTTGAACTGGACCACATAAGGCCCTCTGTCTCTTATGGATAATATGAATATGGTTATGACTGAAATTTAATGTTTTCTGCAATGAATACGACAGCACAGTGAAAGCCTTAGCAAGCAAAGCATCAATGATGAGCTACATGTCAACTGGACATGTGTCGTCATAGAAATAGCATGCTGACCAAAGTCTTTATTTAAATAAAACTGAATTTGGATTTGGAAGTATCACTGTGCTCTCTGACGCGTGGAACTGAGCAATGAGATCGTCATGCGTTTAAATTCGTTTGGGTGGCAGGAAGAGGAGGGAATCTGTGAGTGGCGATGAGTGACCACTTAAGCCCCGCCCCTGCTGTCGTCATACCTTTTTGTCTGCCGACGGCACGCTATTGTCCTCGCCTTCGTTTACACTCACGGTGGACGGAGAGGCACGGGTGGGGTGCGGCAGAACCCGTGACCGTTTCCGCTGCTGCTGGTGCCGCTCCCAGCCAGCATATAGCCGCCTTGAATCACGTAGCTCCCGCTGCTACCGTCTAGCCTCACCCCCGGAATCTCCAGAACCGTTCGCTGATGTCCCCGTGGCTGCCACTACAGCTGTGACTCCACCTACAGCTGCCGTTGTGGGATTGGCCACGACTCTGCCTGTCCCCGCCACAAACATGGACACCCCAGGGGATCCAGTTGTCACGGAGACGGTGAGAGGGGTGCCGGGGACGTGGCCTCAGAACCGGAGGCAGGGGTGCTCTCGTAGTACTGCCCAGCAGTGGTCTGGGTATACAGAGGGGTCTCTGTGTAGGGGAAATTGCTGGAACGACTGTGAGAAAATGATATGAGTCAGGATTCAGAATTTTAATCAAGCATAACTTGGGCTTTTCAGACTTTGTAAGCATAATTAGGGGTAGCTCTGCGGCCGTAATGGAGTTGTAGCCCCAAGGTCGCTGGGTTCGAGTCTCAGTATCAACAGGAAATGTAGTTTGGTGAAGTAAATAAACACACAAAACTGAGTTGCCCTTGAGCATGGAGCCTAACCACCAATCACTCCCCAGGCGCCACAGCAAAAATGGCTGCCCACTGCTCTAGGTGTTATTTCACGGTGTGTATCTGTTCAATACTCACTGCTGTGTGTGTGCACTTGGATGGGTGAAATGCTGAGCACAAATTCCGAGTATGGGAAACCATACTTTGCATCACGTTACTTCACTTTTTTTATTCAAAAATGGTCTTGTTCTATGTTTAAAACTGTTAATTTTGAACCCAAGGTTAGTAATTAACAGTGGGCACTTGGGTTTTGAGATTTGACACAGTACATTGTTAAACCCTGTCTTAAAATATTTATATTAATATTTAAATACTTTATATATATATATATATATGTATATATATATATACTGTATATATATATATATATATATATATATATACATATATAAGCATTTTTAAATTATTTAAAACATTGATTGGGCAAGTGCAGCAAATGATAAGTAAATAACTACTATTTTAATACCTTAATAATTTCTTTATTAATAATAATGACTTAATGACATTTTATATTGTCTTAAGTCTTCTGAAATATACTACAAAAACAAAACAAAAAATATATCCTACCATTCAAAAGTTTGGGGTCAGTAATGTTTTTGGGAAAAATTGGAAAGGCTAAAGCATTCATTTGATCAAACTACAGTAATATCCTGAATTATTTGTTTATTTTAATATATTTAAAAATGCAGTTTATTCCTGTGATGGCAAAGCTGTATTTTCAGCATCATTACTCCAGTCTTCAGTCACATGATCCTTCAGAAATCATTGTAATATGATAATTTGATGCTCCATTTTTGAAATTTATAGAAATATTTTGTAACATTATAAATGCATCCTTGCTGAATAAAAATATTAATTTATTAAAAAATATATAATATATATATATATATATATATATATATACAGCTATGGAAAAAATTAAGAGACCACTGCCAAATCAGCAGTTGCTCTGGATTTATTATTTATATTATAAATTTTATTTATTATAATATTATATATTATAATATTATTTATATTTGTACAAAAACATTTTTTGTGTGACTCTAGCAAAGAGTTAACTGAGGGATCATGTTTAGTGTGAAAAGCCCTGTATCTGATTCAGCACAGATGCACAATGCTGGGGCCGAGCAATGGTTTCCATGAATACTCACATGGTGCTGGTGGTGTAGCTGGGATCTCCTCCTTCCACATACTGCACCTGGTTAGTATACACATGCTGGACTGGCACCTGTTGGAGCTGCTGCTGTACCTGTGGCACACATGCAACAATACACACACATTGAGAAGGCACAATTGACACCATCACAGTTCTACAATAAACATGTTTATACTATATACATGTAAAAAAATGTCTGTAGCCACATTAAGTGCACTAATTCAGTGTTTCCCAACCTTTTAGTCTTATGTACCCCTCAAAAAACATCACATCCCCAACAGCAAACTAAAAGATTTCTTTTGAATATGTTAAAAATAGACTTTTTTAAATTTAATTAAATAATTACTACAAAGTATTACAAAGTATACTTTCAAAAACATTTAAAAATATATATTTAAAAAAAAAATTAAAGACCCCAAAGCAAAATACCCAATGTTTCCTGTGAAGTACATGGACCCCTGGTTGGAAACCACTGCGCTAACTGATCTAACACAATCTCTCGCTGATTGACCACAGCTTCACCTACACACTGTTTAACTAAAGTCACCTACGCTAGTATGGGCTGAGGGCATCTCATAGAAGAAAGACTGCACATCTGGCACAGCAGCAGAGGTGTAGGAGACCCCGTCTGTCTCCCAGCCCACCGACATGACAGGTAGAGAGAAGGTGACGGGCGAATAAGCGACAGGTAGAGATGGGGGAAACAAGATGAGTAATCCAGCAGACCTCCATTAACAGATGCGTAAGATAAACTGTCTCCAAACAGGTTAGTGAGATTCTTGAGTAGTACTACTGCTGGCCTACGCTCCAACCAGTCTTCTATCTGTCTCTTTCTCTTCAATTCACTCTCTCTCTGTGCATCACTTCCTCTCTGACTGAGAAAAGGGCTCTGAAAGCAACCATCAGAGGGTTAGACAACTGCTTGCTTAGAGAATTTTCCATTAATTTTCCATTTCCATTTTTTTCAGATAGAATGTTCCTTTAATGTAAGATGGCATGATTATGAACACTAGATGAAATGCACATTGAATGTATTTTATATTGGACAAGGGTTGACCTTGTCTTGACATCATAAGCCATGTTTCCATACACTCATTTTTGTCAATATTGGAATACTGCATAAAAAAGCTGGATGAAAATGCACTTAAAAAAAGTATGCTCTCAACTGAGGTGGATTTTTTGTATCCGATAAGAAGATGCGCATAATCTAAACGTAAAAAAAAATCTATAAATATATATTTTTTAAATGTAGCATTTCTAGATTAAAGTCGAAATGTTTCGAATTTAAAGTCAAAATCTTTCGAGATCTGAAGTCTGAAATGTTTTGAGATTGAAGTCAAAATGTTTAGAGATTAAAGACAAAATGTTTCGAGATTAAAGTCGAAATATTTCAAGATTAAAGTTGAAATCTTTCAAGTTTAAAGTCGAAATGTTTCAAGTTTCAAGTCAAAATCTTTCGAGATTGAAGTTGAAATGTTTCGAGATTGAAGTCAAAATGTTTAGAGATTAAAGACAAAATGTTTCGAGATTAAGTTGAAATATTTCGAGATTAAGTTCGAAATCTTTCGAAATTAAAGTCGAAATCTTTCGAAATTAATGTCGAAATCTTTCGAGATTAAAGATGAAATCTTTCAGATTAAAGACGAAATCTTTCGAGTTTAAAGTCAAAATCTTTCGAGATTAAAGTTGAAATGTTTCGAGATTAAAGTCTGTAAATGTTTCGAGATTAAAGACGAAATGTTTCGAGATTAAAGACAAAATGTTTCGAGATTAAAGACGAAATCTTTCGACATTAAAGGTGAAATGTTTCGAGATTAAGTCGAAATCTTGCGAGATGAATGAATGAATGAGTGAATGAGTTACAGAGGCATTTATATAGCGCTTTCATATGTCTACTAGGCCTACACTCAAACCGCTTTACAATCATATTAGAGAATCTCTCCTCCACCATTAGTGGTCATTAAATCTGAGGAAATCACAGGAACCGGACCAAATGATTGGATACAGAAAGATGCACTTAAAATGTATCCAGAACGTATTTCTGAAGAGGGAGACAGAACGGTTACTGTTGTGTTTTCTACCCAGATTGTGTTGCCTAGACGAGCATGACAACACCTCAAAAACACAGCCACATAAAGTTTGGACCAGATTGTGATACCTACTCCAGCGGAGTCTGTGCGCTCGTCTATAGGCAACGCCATGGTAATTCTTGTTGGTAGATTAGCACCTGTGCAGAATTTTGTTAAAAGCCCAGATAAAAGTAAAAAGCTACTATTTTGTGTTGATCCATGGCAGTTCGACTTCACAAGTGCATTTCTTTACACTCACACACGCACACGCGTGATCTGAGCCAGTGGACGTGCACTGTTATGAATGCACACACTTCTATGGAAGACTGTATTATCGTAATGTTTTGACTTTAATCTCGAAAATGTTTCGTGATTAAAGTCGTTAAATATTTCGACCTAAATCTCGAAATATTTCGCCAACTTTAATCTCTAAAACATTCTGAATTTAATCTCGAAACATTTCGAACTTAATCTCGAAACATTACTACCACTTTAATCTCGAAATACTAGATTATTTATTTTTTTTTACAGATTTTTATTTTTTATGTCGCGGTTCCAGGCTTCCGTAAACAAACTACAAAGGAAAGACATTTACCAAATAAATTGTGAAAAAGTGATTTTTTTTTACTTTGCCTCAACAGTGGCTGTGATTGGATAACTGGACTTCACCAGCAGACCAATTTCATTGCACAACATATCAAATGTTGGTTTCATCGTTCTGAAATTCCTGAGCCAAACGGTTGGGTATAATGACCTTTCAGAAGCGCCTCACGCGATTGCGTTCCCAAACACCAGGCATCCGAACACAAGATAAAATGACAGTATTTTTACAATAGTTTTGTCTGCATGCTCTGAGACACAAAAAAACAGCCACAAAGCAGTAACTTCCATATTACAGACCTTTTGTGCTAATTTCCCAGGAAGTGATAATTTGGTTCTCTTGAACACATGAAATAGAAACGGTGCTTCATACGTTCAAATTTAAAGTTGAATTCACTACTTTGGATGGAAACATAGCTACTGGCATCAATTTGACAGCAAAGCCTGTCTTTACTGACATAATAACACATTTATAAAAGAGAGACAGCTTACCTCCTGTGTCAGGTGCACAGATTGTAGGCTGGTGACATTCAGCTGGGGGCTCGGCTCGGTTTTCGTTGTCTGAGATGTGGCTTGAACTACTGACCTCTGTTAATTGATTGCAGGGGGAAATGAAAAACATTAGCTCGCTGAACAAGCAACTGTGAGAATGACAAACCACAGTCTAATTGTTCAAAACTGGGCCATGGTTTACAGCTCTAATGCTTGTTCTCATTAAAAAGCTTTGCTTCTGAAAAAAAAATGAATAGTGCTGTGTTTTAAACTTGTGTTTAAAATGAGATAAAGACTCCAGTCATATCAGTGGCCTAATTAAAGCCTATTTATTTGGGGCACATGTTGAGATCTGAATACACATTACCCCTGTTATTAGAATCTTCTCTCTAGGGAATAAATCACTACTAACTGTGAAAAGGGTATTTCTATATTGATATTGGTAAACATAAATTTACTATAATTTTTTAGCTTCATCCACGTTGCTAAGTGTCAAAGGCCACTGTCGTGCAATATAGCGGTACACAAATACAATATTACTAAATAAACCTTTAAATATGTTTTAGGAACACTACTGTTAAAAAATATTTCCGGTTGGGATTAAAAAAAACTTGTTTTTTTTCTATTTGAATAGATTTTCAGATGTAATTTATTTCAGTGACGACAATTTTCAGCATAATTACTCCAGTCTTTAGTGTCACATGATCCTTCAGAAATCATTATAATGTGCTGATTTGATGCTCAAGAAACATTACTCATTAATATCAATGTTGAAAACAGTTGTGCTGCTTAAAATTTCAGCAGGCTTTCGGGGTAACCATAGCTACGGCCCTGCTACCGATCATAAACTTTTAAACAGTAATGTACGACTTAGGTAAAAAAAAAATGTGTATAGTTTCGAAAAAAACTAACAAAAAAGGCATTCGCAGTAATGCATTTGCTATGGAAGCCTATGTTGCGATTAACAAGGGACAGTCATTTAAACCGTACTCTAAATCTTATATTGCATAAAGAACTCACTATACTCTGGTAAAAATGTAAAAACAGCTCATCAGTTCTTAGGGCCAAAGATGGACTGTAACATCATTGTACATGCAAACGATAAACACTGTAAACCTAAGAAATGGCAAATGGCTTTGTGTGATGAGGATCATTATAAGGAAGTCTGCATTAGAACACTTGGACATTTAGTTAGATGTTTAGCTGTGGATGTACAGTTGTTAACCTGCAGAAAAGGTTATCTACTAGCCCTGTGTATATTTACCCAATCAGTGGCAAACACCAGCAGTACTGTGAAACTACCAAGTGTTTTTTTACATGTTTAAAATGGGCTTTATTTTTTAAGAGCAGTGGTTTCCTCTGTGGTCACTTCAAATGAACGCTAGTGTTGTTCAGGGTTTAGAACACACACAGCAAAATCCCTCAATCGTCATGCCTCATTCGTTCGAGGCCTGCAGGGCAAGCCTTTTTAAAAGAACTGCTGTTCTACAAACCTCAAACAACAAGCTGTGCTGAATTTCAAAACAACCCGAATTATAATGCATTCTTTTGAACACTTTTATTCATGTCTAATTCAATATCATATTAAAGACATTGAATCACATACTTGAAGGGTTAGTTCACTCAAAAAGGACATTTCTATCATTAATTATTCACCCTCATGTGTTACCTGTTGTGCGGCCTGAACCTGCTGCACCACCTGCGTAGGAACTCCAGTCTGGACTACAGCGGCAGGAGGACTAGAATCAGACACAGAGTCACTGGAATGAAGAGAACCCTCTACAGGAAAAGAAGAAAAGAGAAAACTGTTTAGGATAGGAGGATTTTAAAAATTCCCACATATTGGGTTCTCATTCATGAAACACGAGCAGAACGAATTTTTGTGTAAATCGTGTGTAAAGTGGTTCTGGCGTAAATTTTCGGATTCATTAAAATGTTCGTATTTATCAAATGTTAGTTGGTACGCAAGAAATTTACTCCTGTTCTCAGCCACGCGTAAATGGTGCTCTTAACATCCGAACGTTTTGCTCATTAATAAGGCTGCATTTTAATTCACCTTAATCGGGAATATATTTAAACTGCATTTTGAAAAAAAAAAATTATATAGTAATTACATACGGGTTTTCTTTTGACTTCTATTATGAGAGTCAGTAATTTATGAAAGCTTGTTTCCGCCACTGAATAAAAAAATTTTTAAAAAAGAATTGCGACTTTTTATCACACAATTGTATAAAGTCAGAATTGCGAGACATAAAGTCGCAACTATGAGAAAAAAAGACAGAAGTGCGAGTTTTTATCTCACAATTCTGACTTTTTTCTCACAATTGCGAGTTTACATCTCGCAATTTTGACTTTATAACACATAATTGTGAGTTTATATGTCGAAATTCTTTCTGACATCTTTTCTCAGAATTGTGATATATAAACTCGCAATTGCGAGTTATCAGGCTAATTCTAAAGGGAAAAAAATACTAACTTCCCCCTCGGAATAGTTTAAATCTCACAATTCTGACTTTATATCATGCATTTCTGACTTTATAACACACAATTGCAACTTTACATCTAGCAATTCTGACTTTATATCTTGCAATTGCGACTTTATAACACGCAATTCTGCCTTTATATCTCGCAATTCTTACTTTACATCTCGCAATTCTGAGAAATAAAGTCAGAATTGCGAGATGTAAACTCGTAATTGTGAGAAAAAAGACAGAATTGAGAGATAAAAAGTCGCAATTACCTTTTTTATTTTTCATTCTATGGCAGAAACAAGCTTTCATATGTAGCCTAATATGAATATTATTTTTCCGAAGTGAACTAATTAGTTTTTTGCTGTCAAGCTTAATGTCAAACCATTTTCTTCTCACTTCTAGAAACTGTTCGAATTAACAGATGAAACTCCATTAACTGCATCTGTAATATGCTGCCAAGCTTCCTTTTTTAGGACCTGATAGGCCACTATGTACGCTTGAAAATAAAATTGGCGTTTTGAATGAACTTCTGAAAATAAAACTTCAATTTCTGCATCCGAGAAATCTTTCTTTTTCATTCGCATTCATGTTATTATATGCCTATAGATGTCAGTCGGATATAATGGGCGGGATTTACGGTAATTGAGAATGAACGTGCACGTGCATCCCATTGACGACTGGTTGGAATTCCCTAACACACACACACATTTCACTATCAAATCTGACGTTTATGAAGTATTTGTGAATGAGAAGAATTTTCGGGAAGGTCTCTTTACGCGCAAATCACTCTCATATTTACTCGTATATTTGCGAATGTTTCATGAATGAGACCCATTGTGTTTATCTTACGGTATATATTATGTCATTCATTCTTAGATAGTTGATTTACTCTTACCTGTAACTGTGACAACAATGTACTGTGGTGTATTCTGAGCATTGCTGGACTGCGTCGGTGAGCTCTGAATCTCAGCTGTGACATATTGAGTCTGAGTGGGCGGGGCTTGTGCAGGTGGTGCCTGGACGAATTGCCTGGCTCTTCTGTGCTTGTGTGGGAGGAGGCGTGGTCTGGCCGGTGGATGGGGCCCCTGAAGGTGCGGCCCCTGTAGTCTGAAGTTCGGCCAGGAATTGTTGGGGAGCTGCTGTCACGGTGGACACCTGCCCTGATGTGGGAGTCACACCGCCTCCCTGAGGCTGGGAGGTCTGCTGCAGCTCTCTCACATAAACTGGAGTTGCCATTGGGTTCCCCTGGACTGAGTGCAACAAATCACATGGAATCACATGATAATATGCAAGGTATATTTTACATCATGTGTAATACGAGACATGTAATATGTGCCAGCCTCAAATACCAGGATGAGCAGTCATTATACAGCATTGCAATTGACTGCAGGCATTATAGGGGGATTAAAGGGTTAGTTCACCCAAAAATGAAAAGTAAGTCATTAATTACTCACCCCCATGCTGTACCAACCCTGTAATACCCCTTTTCCACCAAAAAAAGAACTGGTTCGGAACTGGTGCTGGTTCAAAGTTGGTTCGGAGTTGGTTCAACTTGCGAACCGCTTCAGAACCTGTTTGTTTTTCCACTGACTAGAGCGCCCAGGGAACGACGTCGTTACGTCACTGTTTACGTCGCCATACGTCTTAGCTAGAAACGCTTGCAAGTACAACATTACTTTGGGATTATCTCTAACTCATGTATCAAGAAGGCTTTAAAAACAATCGAAATGTGTAAAGTCTTTTAATATTTTCGTTTGATATGTTACCTTTTCTGATAAGTTATGTACCCCTGTCTTGTGTCTATAATGTCTTATAGACATTAAAAAAATAGGAAAAAGAATTGAAACGCTTGCGTTAACTTCAAGCATAACAATTACAAAGGCAGACTCCGTCGTGTTTCTGCAAATGTTTCTCTTGGCTTTGCGATCCTTTATTATGGTCAGAAAAGATGTTTAGAACACATCTAAACCCGCCCCAGCCCACGACATAAGCATGACGTGGTAAAAGAACGGTTCTAGTCCAGCAAAGAGTTGGTGCCGCTTTGGAACCAGTTTTCCCGGCCGAGAACCGGTTCTTTGGCTGTCGAAACACAAAGAACTGGTTCGCGCGCAGGCACCGGCTCTCAAAATGCTTTGGTGGAAAAGGGGCTTAAGACCTTCATTCATCTTTTCAGAACACAAATTAAGATATTTTTTATTAAATTTGAGAGGTGGATCACTGCTACATAGGCTCCTAAGGGATCGAAACTTGAAAGTCCAGAAAGTCATTGAAGAAAATGTTTAAATAGTAGGCCTACATGTGACTACAGTGGCTCAACTATAAGTTTATCAAACGACGAGAATACTATTTGTGCGGAAATAAAACAAAAATAACGACTTTATTCAATCGACTTCCTTTTCTTCCTTCTGGGCCTGAGACGAGAGTTTAAGAGATTTCCACAAAGCATGCAGGAGAATTACGCAAGAATTGCGCATGAAGTAGTTGAAGGAGATCGAATTCTCGCGCATGCATCGCGGAAATCTCTTGAACTCTCGCCTCAGGTCCAGAAGGAAGAAAAGGAATAGTCGAATAAACTAAAGTAGTTATTTTTGTTTTATTTCCGCCCAAAAAGTATTCTTGTCGCTAGATAAACTTATAGTTGAGCCACTGTTGTCACATGGAATATTTAAACATTTTCTTCAATTACTTTCTGGGCCGTCAAGTTTCAATTCTTTAGGAGCCTATGTAGCAGTGATCCACCTCTCAAATTTAATCAAAAACATCTTCATTTGTGTTCCGAAGATGAACAAAGGTCTTACGGGGTTGGTACAGCATGGAGGTGAGTAATTAATGACTTAATTTTCACTTTTGGGTGAACTAACCCTTTAACAGAGTGCAGTAGTGCCTGACCACTTTTTAATGTTTTCTTCCATTTATTTTCCCATAGGGATTTTTAAAAATTCTTAAAGTATTTTAAGCCATGAACCAAACCAATCAGATGCATCAAGGTTAATTACATCACTACCTTTTATTTGAAGCAAAAAAGTATTAGAAAATCAGAAAAAAAATTTTTTACAAGACTGTGTACTTTCACTACACAACTACAATCCCAAGTAGCATTGTGAACAGCATAATCAATAAGATGAAGACGATTAATCAAAAAACGAGTAATATATCATTATCACTAAGCACTTTTACTAAGTACCACCTTGGCACAACCACACGCTTACAGAAAAGCCTTAAAGACTACAACCATTGTTGGGCCAGCAAAAAAAGAGGAGGGAAGGCTCGGGCAGAGCGTTTGGTGTCCTATTACCAGTAACCTGATCACCACTTGCAAATGAATGAGGGCACACAGAGCAAGAACACAAAGTGGGACTCAGAAACAAAAAAATGAAAATTCAATTTATTTCTCTGATAAAAAACAACCATATGTGGTCTTAGATCTTTAAAACTGCTTGTCTTCTTCTGTTACCAGCATTTGTAACACAACCCAACCAAAAATGTCATGTGTCACTACCAATTTACTTCATTGCTGTTACTCTAATATCTCTATGAATTACGCAACAATCCTTGAAGCAAGCCTATAGATCTAGTTTCCTTTGTATTCTTATGAATGTTGTTGCACTTGTTTTGTTCTGCATCACTTGGTTCATGTATAAAATAAAAGTATAATATTATACTAATTATAATAATGATTCACAATAATAGTGTATTGTAATAAAATAGAAATATCATTTACATAGATTATCAAGTATTGATATCATCAATACAGTCTATTCTTCTATAATATATGCATATGCGCACCCCACAATCATAATTAAATCAAAATAAATATTTGATCATTGGTTCCTATAATCATGATAAATAATAATAAATAATGCAGATAGATTAAATATATATATATATATATATATATATATATATATATATATATATATATATATATATATATATATATATATATATATATATATATATATATTGCAGAAAATAATTACATTTTCTTGCCGTGCAAACAGAAAGCTATCTGCGCACCATATTCCCTGGTTTGCATAAGTGCATTTGTATATTATTTACAATGAACGGAATGGTATTTCGGCACATTATTACATATGGTTCCATATCCAAAAATCAGTGAGGTAAAGGACAAGAGGGTCTCTGGTTTATCCTGCAATAACTGCGGGTTTGTCCGCGTGCTCGTCGGTGTAACTATGCCAACAGCGTTTATAACACCTGGCTCCATAGCAACGCTAGCCGAATGCTATGGATGGGTGGTATGGAGACTCGCGTATTATTGCAAACAACACCCGCCATTTTGTACAACCTGTCTAGTATATCGTCATAACAACAACGAGCAGCTTTTGCTGAGGCTGTTGGTCATGCCTATCGTTTATGAGACGCATCTGGCAACAGCGCGCGACTCGATCGCTTAGCAATCCCCGCCACCAATAATGATTACTGGACATCGATAGACCCCAAGAATCATCATCCTCGCACCTGCTTTCGGTTTTTAACATAGTGTGACTTCATATGAAATATAAAAAACGGAATCACCTCTTATTCCGAGTGACTTTTCCAGCGGTACTTTTGATTTAATGCTTTTTTCAATGAATCGGGTTGTTGTTGTTGTTGATTCTCGTTGCTGGGTTCTTGTCACCACGACTACCGTGGCTATGGCGCTTCGTCCTCACCCAGGCAACTGTTGCTACCCACTCGCTGGGTTCCCGCCCCATTTCTTCGCTCTGATTGGTCCAGGTACAATAACTATAACGCCGCGTCTTCCTATTTGTGGAACTGGGGAGCCGATGCAACCTTCAGCAGCTGGTTTGTCTGAAGCCTGTCAATCACGGGCGCCTCGCGCTCACATTGTGCAACCGGGGTGTTAATGTACTGATCTGGAATCAGTCCTGTTGTTTCGCTAAAGTATTACTGACTGAAAGCTGATTTGAATATACGTTGTAAACGAGAAATTTAATACGAATACGTTTTAAATATAAAAAATGTATAAACTTAGATTTTTTTTATTAAACACCTTTACTCCATTTGACATGATCAAAACATGCCTTAAAATATGTGAAGATATAAAAATACATCACCTATACATTTTACGTTTTTATTTAATTAATTATTTTGAAATAGTATTTGACTACCTTTAGTTATTTTTTGCATAAACTGCATATAAAAATACAAATGTTGTGTCACTCATGGACATGATCTCCAACTGCTTCTAAAAGATTTAAAACTATATATGCTATATTTAAATATCGGTATAAACTAAAAAACAGAGGACTGTGGCCATCATCCTTGCTTTTTTAATTAAACGCACTTTTAATTTTTATTTATATAATTATATTTAAATATGATATTTAAATTATATAATATATAATATTTCATTCGATTACTTTTAATTAAAAACGTGTTTTTAATGTGTATTCACGTTATTTATTTTTTGTATGAATTGCATATATTTGGAAAAACTTAGATCTGGGACATTTTAACATTTTGTGTCACTCATTAACATGATGGACCTGCAATTTTATCCTTGTATAAAATATTTAAAATAATATATTCTGTATTTAAATATTTGTTTCAACCAAACACAGACGTACGGCCTTGCAGGCGAAGTTGTAAACGTCAAATATTATAGGTAATGTCTCTCGAAATGTCATGTTGTTGTCATTGTTATCATCGCATTCATTAAAAATTCATTATTCTGTTGTCATTTTGGAAATTGGCGACCTTTGTCCATGTGGGTCCAAAATTGCCATGTGCAATGGACTGTGTTATCACACTTTGAAAATGCCATGCTCGCTACATCTCTTTGTCTCTTTAACCTTTAACCTCAGTAATCACATCTTCTGAAAAAAAAAGGAAAAATAAATTATGCATAGAAGTGCAAAGAAGGTGAAACAAGCATTTAGGTGAACTCGGGACACAGATTTATGAGAGGTGTGTTGTTATACTTTCATAAGTGATCAGACTTACAATTTTCACCTAGTGGATGATAAAACCAGTGTATTTTTTTTTGTTTTTTTGTTTTTTTAGCAGCCATAACCAACCAGAACCTTGTGGCAATTGCATAGCCTGGCATTCCAATATCCTGAAAACCAGTCCCTGCTGAAACAATTTTTTAAACGATTTAAAAAATAATAATAAAGTAGGGATGCACCCGATATATGACAATTTTGGCCGAGATCGAGAACTCAATAATTCTCTATATTTGAAAACCGATATTATATTTTTGGCCGATAAATCTAAATCCAAATTTTTAGACAATTTTTGAATTTCCTCATTTAAAGCCAACATACAAGCACAATTATGATGTTCTTATTTTAATGTTGTGTAGTCGATATGACAGACTTGCGCTGCACATTTTGCACTCTGGATTTTCCTTTTTTAAAGTGATTTCAATCGTATTTCAAGCAATTTAAAAGCATCATATTGAACAGTGCACATATAAAGTTACTCACCTCAAGGAAATAATACATTATTTATCGACTTTTTGATATCGGCTAAATGTTCTTGTTGGGCTGAATACGATAACATTAAAAATGATCATATATCGGCCGATACTCGATAATGTGGCCGATATATCGTGCATCCCTATAATAAAGCATATACGCTTTCCACACATGATATCTATAAAAATACACTTAGAGCACTGAACATTTGCTATGAGAATATGACTTTCCTCAACCAGCATAACCAAAAATGTTTCTGTAGAGAATCATCTATTAAACCTTAAATTTAAAAAAGCTCATGGTCAGATTAAAATGACTTTTTTATGGATTGTGTGATTACACATTAAATAAACACATAATTTAGAGATTTGACATGTTGGTAAACAAATTAAATACATATTTTCTTAGTAAATGTGTTTGTATTTGTGAATTATTTATTTTTACTTAACATTTTTATGATTTAATTAAGAATTTATTTTTAGCTTTTCATCATGAACGTCTTATGCACTTCATGTTGTAGAATGTACCATATTTTCTTTCTCGTTGTATTTTGTTATACACTGAAAAAAAAGATTTTTGCTGCTTGTTCATATTGCTTAATTAAAATTAGCTTAAGCAACATAATTGCTTTACATTTTGTCCAAACTTAATTTGATTGTGTCCAATCTGCTTAAATATATGTACAATTTAAGTTTACTTAATCCATTTGTGTTGGATAACATGAATGATTTGTGTTGCATTAACTGAAACTGGGCGGTGCATGTTAATTCCCAGCATGCTTTGCATATGTCTGAATTAGGAGAAAATAAATGTTGAAATTAAGTGTTATTTTATATGTTTGAGAAAATAAGAAAAAGTTAGTGTGTAATTGTGTTTAATGTTCAATTACATTGGAATTATTAGAACCATTTAAATTACAGTTGGTTACCATTGTGGAGAAGAGTGGATCATTTGGTTAGGCTGTGGACCGATTCAACTATGCTTATAGCATCTGCTTTTTGCTGATGGTGTATATACCTTAGCATTCAGTATGCTAACAACTGCTATTGGTAGCTTACAGCAGGCTATATACTAGAAATTGAGTCGTGTGACACTAAAATACATTAAACCTTAATTGTGAATAAATGAATATATGAATGCATACCTGAAACAGCCAATCAGGGAGCCTTTTAAAATCACTCTGAGACTACTTAATTGGATAACTTAAAATGACTTCATTCCATGTTGTTGAAGATACATGAATAAATTATGTTTGTGCAACTTAATTGGTTCATGTGGGACCGATGTACACTATCAAATCATGTAAATCCAACACACTTTTTTTTCAGTGTATAATAATCTTATTCAACTTATCTATATGATACATTTAGGTCAAAAGTAATAAAAAAGTAATCAAACAGTAGTCAGATTATATGTGTTACTACAATATTTGTCATAAAATGTGTAATCAGTACCATGCTTACAAATTGTAAGTCAATTTTGCACACAGCAATGACTTGAAGTGAGTCGTATTGCAAACATGATTCATTCAATTAAATGGGGAGAGTGTTTCATGTCCCAGAACGCCATTGCATCTTTTTATAATTACACAATCACCTTTCCTGCTCTTGCTTTTGTTTCCAGAAAGGTCTCTGACTTTATCTTCCAGGGTTATCTGTGACTCCTGTCTGCGGGGTGAGGGGGGTGTATGAGCATGTGTGCCGCTCATCTCTTTATAAGCAGGAATAGGAACCCAGGAAAAAATCATCAAACAGGCATCTGGTTCCGAACCAAAGGGATCCCAGCAGGAAACCAGCTTCTGAACATCAACCTCTCCTGTTAGTGAATATCTGCTCTCAGCATGATGTGGAAAACCACAGCGCTCGCAGTGTGTCTGCTGCTGGCCGGAGTAAATGCACTGGACGGCCCCTCATATGGGGTCAAATTATGCGGCCGGGAGTTCATCCGCGCTGTCATCTTCACCTGCGGAGGCTCTCGGTGGAAACGCTCCTTAACAAACACAGGTTAGTTTTGAAGACTTATCAGAGCAGGAGTCTTAATTTTACTTTTAAATTAAATTTTTTTAACTCATAAAATGCTTATATGTTTAAAAGGCAATACAAATTTTAAAAATGTAGAATTTTAAAATACTTTGATCCCAAAAAATATTACAAATACATGACAGGTTTTTTGATATAGACTCTGTTAGGCTACTGTTTTCAATGAGTTTTACCATAGCAAAGTATTAAAAAAATATATATATAAAATAGCAAAATTGTAAATTATGTACACTAATATTAAAAAGTTTGGGGTCAGTATAATTTATTGAAAAGAAAAAAAACAAATACTTTTATTCAGCAATGATGCATTAAATAACAAAATGGACAGTAAAGACATTTAAATGTTACAAAACATTTAAAATAAATGCTGTTTTGTATACTTTCTATTCATCAAAAAGGGTCACAACTGTTTTCAACATTGATAATAATAATACATGACATAGTTATGATAATATATAACAGTAAATATAATAATACATTTCTTGAGCATCAAATCACCATATTAGGGATTTATTCCTAATATATTCCTAATATATATTCGTCATAAGGATTTATTCATATATAGAAGGATTCATTCATATTAAAGTATTCATATTTATATTGAAGGATTATGTGGCACACATTGAAAGCTTTTAGTTCAATTCACTTGGATTTAAATAAATGCAAAATATTGACATGTATATATATTTTAACATAACTTGTATTAAAATATCTTAAGGAAAAATACAACATAGAAGTGACTGAAGTAATCATGTAAAAAGTGTTTTTCATTACTCTCTGTTAACATCATTTAAACGTAAATCACATTAAACTGACTTAAAAAATTTGTTGAATTCAGTATAACTTATAAAAAAGTTTGTCTAACTTATTTTGATGCGTTAAAAGCAATGTAAAAACATATCTCATGTAATTTTTTACAGTGATAATGCTGGAAATTTAGCTTTGGCAACAAAGAAATACATTTTATATATATATATATATATATATATATATATATATATATATATATATATATATATATATATATATTAAGGGCTGTCAAATGATTAATCGTGATTAATCACATCCAAAATAAAAGTTTTTGTTTACATAATATATGTGGGTGCACTGTGTATAATTATTTTGTATGTATATAAATGCACACACATGCATGCATATTTGAGAAAAATATTATTTATATGTAAAATATTTATATTTATATATAATATAAATTATATATAAATCTATACACAGTACATACATGAAAACATTTCTTAAATATATACAAGCATGTGTGTGTGTTTATATATATAACATAATTATACACAGAACACCCACATATATTATGTAAACAAAAACTTTTATTTTGGATGTGATTAATCACGATTAATCATTTGACAGCCCTAATATATATATATATATATATATATATATATATATTACAATGGAACACTGTTATTTAAAATATCTCGCAATATAATTTTTTTAATCAATAAATGCAACCTTGGTGAGCATATACTTTTTGTAGTATATGAACAATAGCTCAAAACTCATATATTTGAGATTGTGTATACAAACCTTTGACTTATATCACTTACTTATCCATCTTCTGTTTTACAACTATAACATAAACGGACATCTCTTGTGTTGCACAGATGAAATACTGGACCTATTGAACACGTATGACAATAATGCTGCAGACACCTCAGTGCTTTTCGGTGCTGCAACATCCTCCCAGCATGCATCTGACTCAAGCCTTCCGTCACTGGCACAAGGTGAACAGGAAGGTGGTGTGTTCAGCAGGCCTGCGCGCTCTCTCATATCAGAGGAGGTGCTTGAAGCCTTGCGCACCGTTGACAGAAAGGGACGCGATGTAGTGGTGGGACTGTCCAATGCCTGCTGCAAGTGGGGCTGCAGCAAAGGAGAAATCAGCTCACTTTGCTAAGACTAACCTTCTCTGTGGCATGAGTGAAGAAAAGAGAGAGTATGTGTGTGTGTTTGTGCTTCTACACTCCTTCCTCTGTTGAAAGTTTCTGTCTCATTGCACTTGAGAAACCTAAATTGTTTGTTTGCATTGAGCTCCCATGTCACAGTTCATTTAAACAGTGATTTTATAGATGTTGTAATGTAATAATAAGTTACTTTTTGTGTTCAATATGTTTAATTTCGATATTTCAATCTTGAATAAAGGTGATTATTTGCATTGATTGTTAATGAATCAGTCTGTGCTGAAATGCAGTGTGTTCACACTTTTAATCCTATAAACTTAGGCACAAGTTTAAGGATTTATATAAATGTAAATTATACAATGAAGAACAGATATTGTAAACACTATACAATAAGGATTCATTAGTTAACTATAACATAAGAACTAACAATAATACTTAGCTTTTACTAGCCTAATCATAGTGTTGATTTCAACATTTACTAATGAATTATTAAAATAACAAGTTACATTTGTTAACATTAGTTAATGCATTGAATCAAACAATGAACAGCCTGATTTTTAGCAACTATAATAAATAGGCTTCTGTAATACATGTTTTGCTCATTGTTAGTTCATGTTAGTGAATACATTAAAGGAGTAGTTCACTTTAAAAATGCTGATAATTTACTCACCCCATGTCATCCAAGATATCCATGCCTTTCTTTCTTCAGTTGAAAAGAAATTAAGGTTTTTGATGAAAACATTCCAGGATTTTTCTCCATATAATGGACTTCAAATGGGAACCAAATGGTTGAAGGTCCAAAAGACAGTTTCAGTGCAAACTGCAAACTGTTCAAAGGGATTTAAATGATTTCAGATGATGAATAAGGGTCTCATCAAGCAAAACGATCGCTCATTTAATAAATAAATCAAAAAGTTTAAGTTTTATAAACTCAAATGGTCACCTTGCTCTGTTCTGTGATGTGCGTTCGTGACTCTCTTGTTTGAACTTGTTTATCAAAATTAACAAATTTGTTTTCCCGTGTCATTAGGTTCATTCAACGAACGAATGAACGAGTTGACTCTGGAAAGATTCGTTCATTTTGATGAACGAGTTCGAACAGGAGAGTCACGAACGTGCATCACAGAACAGAGCGGCGACCATTTGAGCTTATAAATAAACTTTGTTATTTTTTTTATGAGTGATCGTTTCGCTTGATAAGACCCTTATTCATCATCTGAAATCGTTTAAAGCCCTTTGAACAGTTTGCACTGAAACTGTCTCTTAGACCTTGAACCGTTTGGTTCCCATTGAAGTCTATTATATAGAGAAAAATCCTGGAATGTATTCATCAAAAACCTTAATTTCTTTACGACTGAAGAAAGAGTGACATGGATATCTTGGATGTCATGGGGGTGAGTAAATTATCAGCAAAAGTTTTTTTATTTTTTTTTAAAGTAAACTACTCCTTTAACTAATGTTTACAAATGAGACCTAAAGTGTAAATCATAGTGCTTTCATTAGTCGCAGACTTGTGGACCCCACTATCTATCTTTAGGCCATTTTGTGTCAACTCCATTCAAAAGGCCAAGGGGAAGCTAATAGTTTAGAATGGACAATTTCCACACAAAAACACACTTGCTGAATGCAGGAATTATGACTAATCATACATTGACCAATCACATTAGCCAATCCGCACATCTCAATAAGCAAAGCTGACCCAGCTGACCTAAAGAGCTATTTCTGCATCTGACTCGGTGGAATCTGACTGACCCAGTGTATCCATTCGTTCTTACTAAATATTTCCATAGTTTCCCCTTTTGCTAAAGTTCATTTTAGTGAAGAAATCCAGCAGCAGCTCCTCACTGCAACATACAAGAGCAAGTTCCCCGAGAAGCACCTGGCTGTAGCCTGCAGACCTGGGGCGGGGGTACACGTGTAGCCCCGCCCACAATGTTTCTCATTGGTTAGGGGCAAAGTGATGACGTCAATCGTGGTGGTGCCTGTGCCCGTAAACTCATGACGTCGCTTTCTAGCTTGTTTTAATTTTCGGTGGTCATCGCTGCTTCTTCATGAACCACAGGGATTTGTAATGGACTACAATGCAAATTCTCTCTTGAAGAAAAATGTACCCAAGATAGTTAAAGTGTTTAAAAGCATTTCATAGTTTTTGTCTTTCATTATAATTCCTAATGTGATGTTATCTCTAGTGAGACTGGAGATAAGGCTCAACCCAATGATACACTTCACACTAGAATGTGTTGCTGTAAGAGCAGGAGAAAAACAAATGATCCGTGGTGTCTATGTTCTAATCACAGAATATACAGTTAGCTCTAAGTTAAATCTACGTGAGAGGTTTCAGCGCGATTTCAGCGCGCGAGTTTTTCAACCTCATTTCCTGTTTACCGTGCATGCCGTCGACGTCATTGCTGTGCCACTAACCAATGAGAAGCATTTTGGGCGGGACTGCACATGCAGCCCCGCCCTAGTGCGGCCCCGCCTCGATCGACGTCATCACTTTGTCACTAACCAATGAGAATTGTTATGGGCGGAGCTACACGTGTAGCCCCGCCCCAAGTGCAGCCCCACCCCGATCTGCAGGCTGCAGCCAGGTGTACTTGCAAAGAGTTGCAGTTAACTGACAAGCTGAGCCATAATATCGCGGAAATATCGACAGCGATAATTTATGCGATATGGCTCAGCTTGTCAGTCTAACTACGGCTCTTTGTACACAGCAAAAACTGTTAAATTAACACTCTTGGGAGTATATGAGTCCACACTCAAATACACAATGTGTCTGTCTGTGTAAAATGCGTGCACACACGACTTGTTTAAATAGCTACATGTTGTGAATAAATAACAATGAATTGTTGTTGTACCAGCAATATTTCCAAGTTTTGTTTGTCACTGTATAAATTTCAAATGTCATGATTTGCCAAATGCACGACAGTAGGCCTACCGGCACCTTTTCCCCACTTCAAGCACCGTACAGTAGCTATGAACTTTTTCTTCACAAAAAGAGTAGCCTATAGGCTATAGAGCGTAGCATAAGTAGGCGAATCGGGACGCAGCAAAGGATTACGATTTATGGGTCGTATTTTGGTCCGTGTAACGCTTCACAATTCAATTTTCGGACCATAAAATGCAAATGAAAAAAAAATGGAAACCAGACATTCATTTTTCTTGTTTTTCCAGTTACATTATCAATAGTTGCCTTGTTCTCCCATTTTTTCAATTTTACTTGTGCTAAATTGTGACTTCAGAAACAAACATTTGAATTAATGAAATCTAACTGATTTTTACATTTTTCGTCTTGTACCATTAGCATGGGGGCGTGGCCGTGGACAGACTTTACTATCATTTCATTGATGCAACTGCTTTATTTGCAATGCACGTTGAGGAGAATTTTAAAAGACGCAACACAGGACGAAATTTTTCACTCGTGACAGTTTTTATCTGATAATAAATGCACTGTTAACCCTTGCAGTAAAAAAATTTCCACATTCTGACAATATTGCCCTTTTCTATTAAAAATTGTTGCCAGTACTTTACTCGTCCATTTAGCGAATCTGAGGTGAAATCTACGTCTATGGGCGATGCTTCTTGTGATCAGTGTTGTGCCAGTTCATACTTAAAAAGAACTAGCTCGAAGTTCAGTTCACACAGATGATAATGAACTAGTTCATGTTCATAGTTCTTTTTTTTATAAAAAGGAACTAAGATCACATATCTAAAAATGAACTAGTTCACGTTCATTTGTTCCTAATGTGATGTTATCTCTAGTGAGACTGGAGATAAGGCTCAACCCAACGATACATGTCACACCAGAATGTGTTGCTGTAAGAGCAGGAGAAAAACAAATGATCCGTGGTCTCTATTTCTAATCACAGAATATACAGTTAGCTCTGAGTTAAATCTACGTGAGAGGTTTCAGCGCGATTTAACGCGTGAGTTTTTCAACCTCATTTCCTGTTTACCGTGCATGGCGTCGACGTCATAGCTGTGCCACTAACCAATGAGAAGCGTTTTGGGCGGGACTGCCGGGGACTGCACATGCAGCTTTGCGTAGAAGTGACGTGTGGGCGGAGTCTCGTGCTGCACGTTCAAGTACAGGCGTGGTCTGTTTCGTTTACTTGTGAAGCGAGTCTGAGCTTGTCTGCTCTGTAGGATAACAGTGAGAGCAACTAAACGGAATTCTTTAGCTACGACAAACATATGGTTACAAGAAATAGAAAATGCTCGTTCCAGGCTGTAACGTTAGAGAGTTACTTTAAAGTGGACTGGCGGAATAACTTTCACGTGCTCCTTGCTGGCCGGCCAGCGATGTTACTTAGATGTCTGGACTTCCCGTAAACGTGCAATTACTCGGTTAACGGGACGTTGCGTAATACTGGACTTTTTGCGTTCGCGAACAACCTGAGCGATGGCATGGCAGAGTGTAAAATTAAATGTTTTTATACTAATGTACATGTGGATATGCTCTCAAGGTCAGCAAAACATTTTTTATGTATTTTGTATCTTAATATACAATAAAAGATAGCACAGGCACACTTTTCACAAAAGTACGTGTTTAGGTTTTAAATTATGAAACATAAATTTTTACACATAACAGCCTACTAATAGCAAAATACCTTTCAAAAGTGAAGCTCTAGCAGTAGTTGGCAGATGCAGACTTAGTTGGTATCTATTCCAGTAACATTTATACATTAAGCGTCCAAAATACTTTTAAAAAGGCATACTACACACTTTTTTAAACATCTTTGGAAAATGTATCTATACTTAATACAAATTAGTGTGTTTTTCAGCTTTCACAATACATTAAATATTTAAATCATGTCAAAAATATGCAAACAAAGTTTAACACGAATTCAATAATCTTATCATTTAAATGGTTGATTATTGGATTCATGTTAAACTTCGTTTGCATGTTTTTGTGGAACTGAGTGCAGGTCTGCATCTTTTCCCAAACTTGTTCATGCTGCCATTCATTGTCTTCTTTATGTATTCAGCCTCTTTTGAAGTGGATGTAAACTGCTGGTGGAATCGAGCTGAACCTGTGGGCCACAATGTGTCCGTTCTGTGCAACACGAGTGTACGGGGAAGAGCAAAAAGTTGTGATCTCTTCCAGCTTTGGGATATCACACCGTGGGCACAGACATCTGTTACCCGGCGCATGTGTCGGTGCCAAAGAAACCTTCAACTTCTCTATTGCAAGAAAACACACACAGCATGTTCGCTGCATGTGCAATGAAAAAACATATGATACCTGCAATGTAACAGTAAGAGGAGGCTGTGAGTATGACAGAATTGATCAACAAAGACTTTATTACTGAATCTGGGAATTCTCTGGGTTTCATAAGTTTTATGTACAAGTGTTTATGTTTAAATGACACACACAAAAAGATTGTTTACAAAGTAAAACTATATAATTATATACAGGATTCTGTTACTCATAACCATAAAATGTAACGCAGAAGTTTACAGCCAAAATAACACGTTTAATGAACTGTAGTTGGGATGCACAATATACTGTATCAGCCACCATATCGGTATTGCTGATAGATATTCGTTTTTAATGTTCTCATTAAATGTTAAAGCCATTAAATAATGGATCATTCCCTTTAGCTGAGACACTTCAGATTGACACTGTTCTCTGGAATGAGTTTTAAATTGCTTGAAATATGATTGGTATCACTTTAAAAAAGGAAAACGGGGCGTCAGACAGGGGGTTATAGTGTAATTGAGTAACAGGGGCCCTCGACGAGGGGTGGCCCACAAAGATATACTAAAATGACAAAATCACATAGTTTTAATAATATGTTATCGGTAGAAATAAACATTCACAATACTTAATTTTCCTGTTGTACTGAGGACTGACACTTAATTACATACACACATAAAGCTGGCTGCATTTGCAGCGCTTAGCACTGTAGCCAATAGCAGAGAAGTCTGTTGAGCGAACGAGTATAGCGACAAATCAGAGTTTGCGTCCGCTCAAAATTGAAAGCTATTTGAAGGTAGCCATTATCTACATTGATATTATTAATTTTTATTTTTTAATAAATTAAATAGTTAAATTAGTCTGTTTTAAAATTAATTTCTTGTTGTGTTGCAATTGGTACTCTGAATTTAACCTGAAAAAAAAAACATTTTGAATAATAGTGAAAATAAAGCAGTCAAAGAGGGTACATATTATAATGAGAACATTATAATTGTATGCTTTGGAACATGGTAATGGTTAGACTTTTGCTTCTGTAATCCGGGTACTCAAAAAATTATATGAAAATTTAGATTTATCGGCCAAGATATCGGCCATATATCGGATCAGACATAAAGAATTATCGGTTAACTGTAGCGGGCAAAATTTTCAAAGCAGTGCATCCCTGAATCAAAGTGGTTTAACAAAAATACAAGATGCATATGTTTTTTTTTAGCTTACTTCATAGGATGCCTTGCCCCAGTAGATTTCCATTGTAAGTGCATTACTGAAAGTTGTGTTGCTGAATCTCAACCAGTAGTAGAGCATGGGTTAAAATCTCAGGGATTCATGAACTGATAAAATGTGTACCTTGAATGCAATTTGAGTTTTGGATAAAAGCATTAGCCGAATGTAACTGTAAATTACTTTATTTTGTCCTTTTGAGTCTGTAACATTATTTTCTGTTGAAATGTCCAAAATTAGACAAGGAGGGGGAAGTGTGCGAAACACTGGTGGCTTACTTTTGCAGATTTAACACTTGTGACTTCCTGTTTTCTGAGTCTTGAAAAGAAGGCGTAGGTCTTTGTGTTGGCTTTTATAGCTTTGTTTTAACCCCTCCCTTTACCTTTACTTTATTTGTTGGATTTCCTCAATAATAGTTTTCCTTCTTTTACAGATCCACCTTCTTCCCCTTCCCCGCCCTGATTGTGCTATTTGAAGACTTTGGATGAAGACATTCACTGCTCCTGCAACGAAATCCAATGAGCCAATGATTCCAACCATTTACACTCTTTACTGGAAAGAATATGATGGGAACGACAGTGTTTCACAGTCAAAACATTCGCATTTTACTTAGTAGAACCTAAGTACAATCGCAAATGACTAATAATTCAGAATTAAATATAAGATTTAAACTTCAGATATGAAAGATTAACTTTAACCTTTTTGTGTTTATATTCAGGAACGATAAACTCAAGGGAGAGCGATCAAGAGATTGTGGTCATAAACCGGGCAGAGTATATGAAAAGCACTGACATCACAGCATGGGTCACTGCCAAAAATGGGTTGGGTTCTGCACAATCTGAAGAGTCTGTCTTCAACACAGGCCATATCAGTAAGTAATTGTACTTACTCTATTGTAAACCATTTCTCTGAACCATGTGTGTGCAATTTATTGGCCACATTTGAAGCACTGTAAAGTAGTCAGTAGACTTGTAGTCAAGACCGCCTAAACTGAGACCAAGACACTACCAAGACCAGAGGGTATCGAGACCAAGACAAGACCAAGACAGACCAAGTCGAGACCAAGACTGAGACCAAAAAACAGACTAGTGTTGTTGAAGCTAAGCAATAACTTGTACGATTTTTTTTTTGCATTGCCTGTCTATCTCTGCCGATTTCGAAGTCTCCAAATGAATCCATTCTGCAACTTTTAAATTTATAAAAGTTTCAGAATGGATTCTGCAACTTTTATAAATTTTCTACGTAAAAGTGGTCTCGAGACCAAGACCGTCTTGAGACATACATCACTAGTAGTCAGTATGCACACAATTCTGATTATTATTAAAAGGGGTGGTGATGGTGCCATAGACTGTAAAAAAGATGGACGACGCCCCTTCGCTCTTTTCCATCAGAGAGAACTGAAGCCGCCAGTGTCTCAGATATGACGCTGACATCTTGGGACCTGAGTCTGCGCACTTGCGTGTTTCGGGACCAGTCATGCGCAGTCGTGAGCAGGAAGTAAAGCCACGGAAATCAAGGCCGCGCCCTCATTCGCGCTGAATCAAACGCAAGCACACGCCCCACACTTTCATTAAGTGGCCTCTGTCTGCTTCGTTCTTCTCCAATGATGTCTGCTGATTGCAGAACCTCGTTAAAATAAGGTAAATACAACTACTAGCCACATAGTCAACGTTATGAAAAAAGTCCGCTGGTGCTTCAGTGACTACCTCGCACTGAGAACCTGTCAATCACAGCTCTCAATCATGATGTCAGAGCACCGTTTTTATCATCACATAACTAACTAAAAACAAACTTATTTTAAAAACGAACACTTGAAATTACATCAACGTGATAGAAACTACAGTAAATGACAGAAACTATCTTTGGAAAAAGGATATGTGAAGTGTAATTTAATTGTTTAGTTGGTCTCACGTCCCGTTGAATAACATGGGGAGGCGGGGGTTATGAGCTATACTAGGACCGGTCACAGGGTGGCGATCGAGACGTTTTGGCTTCACTTTTGAGGGCTTGTGCGGCACGCCTGGATGGGGCAGTGCATAAGACACACTCAATCCCAATTCACCCTTAGCCCTACCCCTTCGTTTTGCGCGTTCGCTTCTAGGGGTAGGGTGTCCCAATTCTTTTCGAGATCGAGGGGTAGGGCTACATAGCCCTCGAAACGGAGATTTTTCAGAGGCACACTCCAAACGGACGGCTACGAGAAAGTTCACGGAATGCATTGGAAATCACCGGCGAGATGGATCGCAAACGGTTAAACATTTAAATTTAGCGCCATATGATTCCACCACACACTTTATTTACTCTTATAAAAACACTATAGTCGTTTAAATTAAGAAATGGTATAATAAATTACCTTTCCGATCAGAAAAGACATACATTTCGAGGAAGGGATGTTATAATCATCATGTTTATTCAAAGTTAAGAGCAGCTGCGCTGATTGTCAGTTGTTGTCATGGAGAAATCCTGTAAAAACTCTGTAACGGCAGAGCCATCGTCTACGACTGATGACGTATCGGGTTCATGAAGGGTTGTATCCATTTCATAGGGAATATTTCATCTGGAAACTCGAAGGTGACGTACTCAGCGGAGCAAGTTGATATATTAAACTTTTACCATATCCAGTTCAGCTGTCAACATTGAACATTGAAAATAAGGGCGATTTCGCAAAATCCATCCCCGAAATAAGTTTTTTTTTTGTTCTTTTATACGAACCCACAAAACTTTAAAATAAAACACTAATCATTAAAAGTCTAAAGAGTTTATAACTAGCCTACATATGTGTGAGAGAGAAAGAGACAGTATGTGTGTGTTTGTGTGTGTATGAGAGAGAAAGAGACAGTGTGTCATTAAAAAAGAATATCATAGAAAATGTTTAAATACTAATATCAGCTTACGAGGGAAACGGAGGCGGAGTAGTGGTGCTTCGGAGTGGTGGAGATGATTCGGGAGAGGTCCTGAAGCACCGATCAGAGCGTGCGCTGACACCGAGTAAAGCCTTTATCCTTTATGCTACAGCACGAGCATGGCAAATATGACAAGTTGATCGTTTTGCCACAGCTTTTTTGTAACCGCGCGGCGGCCGCCATTTGAGGACGAACGACTTCAAACCGAATATGTCCGAGCTGGCTCAGACCGTCGCAACTCTGTTGTCATTTTGTTAAGCCCGCCCTCGTCGAACTCTACTAGAGCGATGTGCATTGGCCCTTCCAGAGTTGGGGTTTTCCAGCTAAAAAGTCTATGGAGAGTTGCTAGACCACGCTTTGCTGCAAATAATTTTTGTTGCCGCTAGGGTGCGTCCTAGTATTTCTAGGCTACGTTTAAACGCAATAAACTAATTCTGCTCACGGTGGCTCTTGTCACGTACGCATTTTACGTCACAGGCATGCGCCAGTACAGGAAAATAACAACCAACATGTCAGATTATTTCCATAACGTTGGATCCGAACTATCCTCTTTAACATTCAAGAGTTTTTTCTGCTGTTGTACGAAATATTCTCACATAGTATTTCTGATCAGAGAAGGCGCATTGAAAGTTGTACGCAGGCTTGGTGTTGTTGTGTGGCAGTGCTCCACATCGCCACCTAGCCGCCTGAAGGGCATACTACATCGAAATGTACACACTTTTGCGTCACCATCTACACGCAGATTTCCCAACCATTACGCTCGTCTAGACGCAGAATAAAAGTGAAAACGCACGCCCACTTTTGCGTTTTCTCTTCAGATCGTTTCCGTGTAAACAGCCTAAAATGTGACAGATGTTTGTGAACAATATTCCTAGAAATAGGCCTTTTGTGTTCATAGAAAAAGTCTTAGATCCTTTAGCCTTCAGAAAAATGGGGGCAAAAACAAAGAGATGCGTTCATTATTTTGTTCAGTGTAATAAATGTTTTTATTTTATTTTTTTATAGAGCCCATAACCTCCAAGTCTCTCTCTCTCTTTCAATATACAGTACTAATCAAAGGTTTTGGGTCGGGTAGATTTTTTTAATGTAGATTTTATTTTTTATAGAAATCTGCACAACCATTTTCAACATTATTATTAATAATAATAACAAATGTTTCTGGAGCATCAAATCAGCATATCAGATTGATTTCTGAAGGATCATGTGACGGTGAAGACTGGACTAATGATCACATCAGTGAAAACACAAATAAAAAAGTTATTTTAAAGTCTAATATTATTTCATAAAATATTACTGCACTGTAGTTTTTCCATCTTATTGTGCATGTGTAAATTGAAATAAAAGCTCATTGAGATGATACAGAGGGACCAGACACAAAGTTCTCAGGCTATTCTTCTGACACGATGGCTTTATCTAGCAAAATCTCTTTGAGTGTGTCCAGGTCGCATTCAATCGCAATTGCGCTCATGTTTTGAGACACAGAACAGCAATAGAGGGTACATTTTCTGTCTTCTATTTTGCAGGAACATAATAGTAAGTAGCAAAGTAACATAATAGTAACATAAAAACAGAGTAAACATTTTTTAAAACACTGGAAAAACATCACATGCAAAAATATGCTCCAGGTTGGGTGCTTGACAAAAAAAATAGAAAAAACTGAAAAAGTCAGCACACCAAAGCACCAAAATATGCAAAAAGCGAATAGTGGACTCACTCTGTGTGTTGTTGAATTAAATGTTTGGCATATTTTGGAGCTTTGGTGTGCTTTAAATCTTTTCCCTGTTTTTTTTAGTTCCGTCCAGAGCCCCCGATCAATATTACCCACACCTTCATGCCGCTGGTGATCTACTGGGACATGGACTGTGACAGTGTGGGCCCCTTAGACAAGAAGTGTCAAGTGCAATACCACACACATGATTACATGCTGGACTGGATTCAGGTGAGAGGAGTAGAGGGAAATCCCCTTTCATTTGATATAGTTCTCATTCATAAATTCCCTCTCCAATTCTGATTCACAATATTTCAACCATTTTTTCTGAGATTGGTGTCACTGTCTTCATGGCAGCTCTGGCATTTTCACTCAACATGTTCAAAAGTGCTTTAGTAAACCGAGTTTCTGTGGTGAGTTAGTTTAGAAGAAAACCCATCCATTTGCAGGATCAGAGGTGTGTGTAAAGTAAAGTTTAAAGAAGTATAATCACATCCATTAAAAACAGATTATTAAATAATCTGATTCGGATTATTAAAATACAAATCTTTAGTGGAACAGAAAGTGTAGATTTTACAGTTTTTTACAATCACTTTGTTACTATTTTCAGAACCATGATGTCATTTTTCACAACTCTAGACACAAAACTCACAACCAATGATCAAAATGCACATTTTTCAAAACTTTAACCCATTTCTCAATTGCTTGGATACAATACACATGCAAATTAGATCATTTGTTCATTCAACATAAATCACCTGTTCAATATGACACAACTTAAAGGTGGAATACCTAAGATTTTTGCATTTAAATATCCCAAAATCACAAGGCCAGTGTTATATATTTAGTTAAGATGATAACTTACAATATTCCAAATGTTTCAAGCAATGTTTAAAATCGCAAGAAAATTGAGATTTTAACCAAGGAAACGGGGCGTGTGAGCAGGGGTGAGCTGGGAGTCGCCAGTCAATCGCGTCATATCCGCGTTACCTCGGTTTCCGCTCGTACTACGTGTAGTCCTGGATAAATGCGGAAGTTGTAGTTGTGCGTTAGCGTCTATCAAGCAACAAACGTCAGCTTGTTTCGCGCATTTGTTATGGAATGGAGCAGAATTATTCTTTTCAATTATTCTCGGAATGTGAACTGTTGGCTGTAAAGGGGGTCGGCACACCGGACGAGAAGAGCCGCGCCACGTCTCAGGACAAAGTCCAGTATCGGCACACCGGACGCGCACTTTCTCATCAGTATATGGCCAGCAATATTGTTATGTTTAATGACATGAAAGGAAGATAATGTCTGTTCTATGTTATGATTGTACTGTACAATTAAATACAATCTGATTGCTGAGTCTGCAGTCTGAAAACTTTACCTCAGAACATCCGTTAACTGAATGAATTGAGAATCTCACCTGAAAAATCTAATAACATCAGTAATTGTCATTCAAGCAGCTGATTTCTGTAAATGAATGCAAAACTAAATGCATATTGCAGCATAGGGCGAAGTCAGGATCCATTAGCAACGATTTGACTTCAAACCCTCTCCACCATAGCTTCGTCCAGTGACTCGTACAGTAACATCTGTGATAACTAATTTACTTTTAAACCTGACTTTTCTTGCGGCTATTTCAGTTTAATGAAAAACAAGCATGTCATTAAACGCAACATTTATAGAAATTGACCTTTACCTCATCCATGACAACTAATTTTCGATTCCCGTCTGACTGATTTATCCACGGTGGAGTTGAAAACAACAGTTCCCATCATTCCGCGTCCTCCACGTCGTCATCAAGCAAAGCCGTTGTTGTTGTTTTGAATGTCAGCGCCCTGCTAGCGACATGCAATCTTAGGTATTGCAGCTTTAACATCAAAGTACGACTATTTCAAAAGGCAATTCACACATTACATTTCAAATGAGTGTCTATTCATTCCCTTACAATGATCTAACTATCAACTGATACAACTGCTCAAAATGATAAGTAACTGTTGCAGTACTCTTAATGCATAGTTGTATGGAAACAGACACACAATCTTCCATGTTTACAGTAAATCATGAAAGTTTCAAGATAAGATTCATTGTCACCAATTAGCGTGGAGCAAGAACCAGTTAGCATAATATTATATATTTTTGCTTTGATTCCAATAAACCTATGTTGTGATTGTACTGTAGTGTTTTGCATCAATATATCACACACTTTGTTCAATGATTCCACTATGTGTGTATTCTCTCTACTACTGCAGAACTTTTACAGATGATGTATATTTACTGTACATGTAGTACCATAATGAAACTTGTATCACCTATTTTGTTCTACAATATTTAATGATTGTACGAACAATGACACAGTGAAACTATCGGTTGCTTGTGTGTGGGTGATCTATAGTTATGTTTCAATGGTATTTCACAGTAAATTTGTTTTTTGAACCAATGCTTGTGCAAGTGCAAGATTTCTTTAAAGATGTGAACGCATCAATAACATAGACAGCATGTGTTACAAGTGATAACCGTTTTGAGTTTTGTGTCTAGAGTTTTGAAAAATGACATCAAGGTTCTGAAAATAGTAGCAAAGTGATTGTAAAAAACTGTAAACCAGCCCTAGGACAAACACTAATGCTTTTTGTGTTTTGTCGACATTTTTCACTTTTTAAATGTAAATAATTTTTTTGTTATAACTATAAGGATGCAATCAAAGATAGGTTGGTTTTACTTTATTTTGACAGTCCACTTTAGACATTCTACTAACTATAAGTTACTTTGCAACTACATGTCTACTAACTATAATTGATTTTCATTAATCATTTAGCAGACGCTATTATCCAAAGCGATTTACAAATGAGGGAGCGTAGAACCAATCAAACAACAATAGGGCAACCAGGGGCGTCATGCATGCCAAAATTCTGGGGGGCACAATCTGAGACTTTGCAATTGTTTCCTGATGGGTGATCATGTTAGGGGGGGTCAGGGGGTTTCTCCCCTGAAAATTTTTGAAATTCTGGCTGCTAAACATACCATTTTCAATGCATGAAAGAACTGTAAGCTCAAATTCAAAAGCTTTTGAAGTCTACTTCATTAAAGCATGTTTACACACATTACTGTACACTTAGGCCTACTACACATGTTTTTAAAAACAGTTCCATTGCAGTTTTTATGTTATGATTTTAAATTGGTATGTGACCTAAGAACGATCTTACATTAAAGGTATATAAAGGGGCTGAGGTCTGACTTTGTGGTGCTCTGAAATTAAGTTATTTTAATATCAATATGTGATGAAGGACTTTGAAAGAAGTTTGACAGATTTCAGTGCTGAATAAGGTTAACACTACCCAGTTTATTTGAAAATGGTTAATATTTGACAGAAATGTACAAAAGTAATCAAACCAAATGTAATCGTCAATTATTTGTGCTGTTATGGTTAAACATATTGAAAATGGCATTCACTTCTACACTAGGATATGCAATACAGCCCCTTTTTAAAATCAGAATCAGATTCTTTAACGATTCTCTTATCGATTCTTGATAGCACTGTGGAAAAATGTAGTCATGTGCTTATTTATTTTTTTAAATCTTAAGCTTGAGTAGCCTAAGCAAACTGCACTTTTTATGTAATTCAAGTAATAAATAGAACATTATTGTAAAGTGTTACTGATTAGTTATACACCGATTCAGACGTCTCCTGAGTTCACTGTTGGAAAGATCAGTTGTTTTAACCATTCATTAAAATGAATCGGTTCAAAGGAGTCATTAGTTCGCGAATTGGACGTGTCATGCGCGTTGTGTGATTATCCTAGCTGTTAGGACATGGACATCCAAGATTTATGTCAACACAGAAAAGATTTCATCACTGGATAGTTTTTTTTTTTTCGTTTAATTAAAGTGATGTCAGCTCAAGCACGGATTAACGCACGGGCCTACTGGGCACTTGCCCAGGGCACTGGGCCAGCAGGGGGCCCTGTAAAATTTACTGTATATTCTTTTCAAATAATTATTTTTATTTTATTTTTATTTTCAGGAAAATTGTGTTAAATATTGAGTTATAGCCTAATGTATGTTTTTTTGCAGTTGCAAAAAAAATTAATAAATCAAATAAATAATTTTAATGTATTGATGCTGCGCTGTTGAGAGGAACATCTAAAGGCGCATAAAAAAGCATTGCGTCATGTAAAAGTCACGCGTAGAAGACGGTCGGTTAACCAAAAAAAACAAAACAAAAATGAGTTTAAAACCACAACCAAGTGGATCAATAGCCTATTCCGCGCTGAAGCGCATGCATAAATAGCAATAGAACAGCCCGAACAATAGAAAACAGTTTATTTAAAAACAATAAAAATCCATCGTTATTTTTTTCAGACACATTTATTATGATGAGCCTATAAATCAACTATAAATTATCTCTCTGTATGGTTCCAGAGACATGCTCTTCTCTAGCACTGGGCAAAATATAATTTCCATGTTCTAATTTGATTTTAGAAAGTAGAATCTATTTTTTCCATATTAATTTGCGAACATTTTAAATGATTAATAAAGGCAAAAAGTCTTAAACAAAAATCTAAACGTCAATGTTATTTTCTATTTTTTTTGTGCACAAACACTTAAATCACTGTAAAAAAGAAATGCTTTATTTAATCAATAAAATTGAGGCAACAGATTACAAACAATATTATTAATTAAATTGAAGAAATTAGAATTGAGTAAAAGTTAATCAAATTCACATTCTAATTAATTCTTATTTGTACAATTTAATTAATAATATTGCTTGTAATCTGTTGCCTCAATTTTATTGATTAGATAAAGCATATTCGTTTTTACAGTATAGGCTATGCGTCAAAATCTTGTGTTTATTTGTGATAATCTTAGCCCTGTATTATTATTGTCTAACCTGTATTATGACTGACATTTGACGAATTTCTTTGTTTCTTTTTTGGATAAATGCGTCTTATATCTAAATATGTAGCCTAAATGTAATAATAATAGCCTAATTATTATTATTGGGCCTATTATTTGCGTTTATAACTATAAATTAGTTCACTTAAGACAGGAATATGTTAATCATAAAATAATTTATGAATGTTTTATTTTTATAGGCCTATAACCTTGTGTTTGTGTTATATTTATTTTTTGTATGTGAAGTCCTTTTAAAAACAATGCAATGCATCCCGCATCTAAGCGGGAGGACCGGCTGAATCATGCGGCACACTCTGGGGGACGCGCAACAAACCCGTGAGTACGGATTGCGAAGCGAAGCGTGGGCAAATTTATGAATTTGTGGGTGCAGCAGATTGCAAAAAAACTGAAGGCATGGTTTACAAATCTGAGAGCACGGATTAGGAACTCGTGAATACGGTTTATTAATCCGTTGGCACTGTGGGCACGAATTGTTAACCCGAGGGAACAGGTTAAGAATTCGTGCGTACAGTTTATAAACTGAGGGGACGGATTGCAAAACCGTCGCCACGGATTGTTGTTTTTTTGTTTTCTCCACAGGTGACTTCCCGGGCTGGGCTCCGTAGTAGGCTACTTTCAAGTTGTTTCCACTGTTGAGGAAAGTGCAAGTGTTCGCACTCGATCTGCCATGCAGTGCGCGCTCACACTCCGCAGTACACACATAGGCTACACTTTGGATATGCAGTTATCGAGGTTAAAATTAGAGCGAGGTGCCATCCCAGATGGATAAGTCCTTTTCATGTTTAACAAATCAAATCATGCATTTTCTACCTATACCGCGATAAGCGCTGTACCAGTTTGAAAAAGGTAAAAGCATAACGAGCGTAACGAGAGACGAGGATAAGGGGGATGCAGAGATGTTGCTGTCTGTATATTAACATTTCTGATTGTTTAAATGATCAGCCCTCAGGGGTCCCCTTAAAATGCCTGGCTTGCCTGTCCAATTGCGGCGCGCAACACTGTTGTCCAAAAAAAAAAAAAATGGTGAAGGGGGCCTTTGAGACATCCGTGCCCAGGGCACATCATCGCCATAATCCGTCCCTGTGTCAGCTGAATGTCAGGAACGCTTCTCAGAGAAGATAATGCAACTTATTTAGCACAATTCTTCACACCCAGCAGTAAATCAGGGAAAAAAAACACCGCATGCTCCACATTAAACTTTCATCTTCTGACCTTTTAACACCGTGTCGATTTATTTTGATTAATAATATGTGCAAAGGGGGAGAGAACAAGTTGCAAGAGTTTTGCATGGCAGGCAGTAACGTTAGTCAACTAGTTTACGGTTAGATTAGGCTAGCTATCGAGAACGTTACACTAATGCTCTGAATTCGCAGCTAATATCAATTCCATAACTTTTTGATCAAGTTGAAATTTCCAGGTCAGCCATAAACAATCCCACTACCTTTTAATATCATCCAGTAACTAATTCAATGCCGATTTGTTGCATTTCCCACTTACCACTTGTAAAACATTGCCAGTTCAACATGCGACTGCGAGTTGCTTGAACATACAAAGCAAAGATTCTAGTGCTCTAAGCGCGTAGATTTGATATACACAGTCACAGACACCATATTAGGAAAAACGGGCGGGCTGATGCTGACCGAATCATGAACGTTACACATCAAGAAGAATATATTTGAGTCGTTATAGGCTCTGGTAATTATGGAGCATAATAGGAATAAAGAATCAGGGAGAAGAAAAATTAAGACATTTTAAAAGAATTTAAAAAAATATCAGGGAGGAAAAATCTGAGGGGGCACGTGCCCCCTCACTTTGAATGGGCATGACGCCACTGAGGGCAACAATATGTAATACAACATATTCGCTGTGACAAATACCAATTAATTTAGCAAAGTACACCTAGCAAGTTTTTTTTTTACACATAAAAAATTTAATTAAACAAAATTTATAAGAGAAATAGAGTAGAATTGAAAGTGTTAGTGCTAATACTCTAATGCCTGATAGTTTAAATATAGTTGCAAAGTTGCTTATTGTTAGTAGAATGTCTAAAGTGGACCGTCATAATAGTGTTCCCAATAATTGAATAGTTTTTATAGTGTCAGAGATTTGTCAATACTAGTTGTAAGATTTAGTTGACCCAGAATCATGAAGAACACCATTGAGGATGAGTTAATGGTGACAGAATTAAACTTTTAGGTGGAACTGATCCTTTAATAAAATAATGTTCTGAGTTGAACCAATTGTTGAATTTTAATTGTGCAGGAGGATGATTTGCAGTCCACATTTCCGTTGGAGGATTCCCAGCCGTTCACAGAGTACAGTTTTCGTGTTCGCTGCCACTGTGGATATGAAGAGAAAGTCATGAGTGACTGGAGTTCAGTGTTTTCAGTCAGAACGCCCCCTGCAGGTCAGAGAAAGACACGCATTATCCATTCTTTTAGGATATTAATGCATTTATTTAATGCTTTTGAGGATGATCTTGATTCAAATTCACACAGCAGCAGAATACAGTTGTCAGTGCTAAATACACACACACAATTCACTTTTAAACACCATGTTCAGACTCCTCACTACAGTTCAAATAAAAAAAAAAAATTCAAATATTTTTAAAATAAGTCTCTTATTTTCACTAAGGCTACATTTATTTGATCAAAAATTAACACTGTAAAAACAAACAGTTATATTGTGAAATATTATTACAATTTAAAGTGTCTTCGGTTGTAACATTATTTAAAAATGTAATTTATTCCTGTGAGGACAAGGCTGAAAATCATTCTAATATGCTGATTTGGTGCTCGAAATAACAGTTCTTATTTATTTGTTTTAACATTTTAAATGTTTTTACTGTTCTTTTTACCCAACTTATATATATGTATATGTATGTATGAATTTTTTGAATCGTTTTTTTTTTTTTATTGGTATGGTATACAGTACTACTGCACAGTATGCTTTATTCAGTATGCTAGTATTTCATTTTAAATCTATTGTATAAGATAATCAGTGACGATAATTGTCTGTAATTTTCTGTCTTTTCAGCATCCGGTTGGACAGCTGGATGTTTGGAGTGATTGTGCCCCTTACTCTGACAACTCCTGTAACATCTATTGGAAAGTAGGCTATACTCCCATAATGCATCATTCTAACTGGTTCTTGTTTCTGTAACTGGGTCAGTCACGATTCATTACATCATGAATGAGCTGTAGAAATTTGACTGTCTGACGTCATTTTCTGTCTTTCAGGAAATGCCCCTGTCTCAGGCTAGAGGGAAATTAGCAACTATATTGTGACTCTGAAGCTTAAAAACGGGACTGAGATTAAGCAGGGTACGAGGCAGTCGAGAGACACAGGAAGTCAGCATGGCACCGAGCAGAACTGCCCCGCAGCTCTAGACGTTTCCCTCTCAAGATGGGTGTTATGGGAGTTTATGTGTCAGCCAACACCTCAATGGGCATGTCCATCCCAACATTCATGCTGTTTCCTGTGTGGGGTATGTCAATGCAAAATTCTGATTATGTTGAGTTCATAATTTTAATGATTAATAATTCGAATTATTTTAATATAACTTTAATTATTTTTTAAATAATTTTAATATTATTTTAATAACTATAATTTTAATTATTAGTAATTTGCCATTGTCTCTTATTTTGTTAAAGTTCTACTAAAAGGCAAAAAGTTTTGTCAAATATATATATATATATATATATATATATATATATATTAGGGCTGTCAGTTAAACGTGTTATTAACGGCGTTAACGCAAACCCATTTTAACGGCGTTAATTTTCTTATTCGCGTCGATTAACGGTCTTTTTGTCCTAGCAAACTTTGTCGTTTTTCACATACTTTTGCAACAGTATGCAGCATGCGTCCTGATCCATTTCAGCGCCTCGCGCCTCGTCATCCACTCAAAGCCGGCTCGCAAGCCGAAATGAGTGTGTGCGGCGTGCCTGTTGTTTTGTTTCCGGTCTAGCTAGATCCGCTTGCGCTTTGGACGAAGAAGCAACGAAACGTCCGCCGCGGCGCAAACCATTGACATGAATGTGTTTCAGAGCGCAGCGCGAGGAAGTTTTGTGCCGCACACACTCGTTTCAGCTTGCGAGCCGGCCAAATAGTAACGTTATGCTTTGAGTGGATGACGACGGCGCGAGACGCGAAATGGATGCCAATGAGATTCTGAATGTAAAGTTTACTTTTAAAAAGTTGCCAAATTGTCCCATTGACAAGACCAAAGCGATCTGTATGTTTTGTCATTATGAACTGAGCTATCATCATCGCAGCACGTCCAGCCTGAAACACCACTTGATGATGGCCAAGCAAACACAAACACAAACACAGATGATGCAATCTCCACCCCTCGTCAATATCAGGACCTCGTCAGTATTTCTTTCACCCCTTTTTTTGATGGACAGTGTTACATTGTGTGAGAGATTATTTAGGCTATATATGTTAGAGTGAAATTGAACACTATTCCAATGTTATTTTCAATAATAATAATTAAAAAAAAAACATTTGCACTAAACAAGCCAATCCACTTTTCCATGTTGATAAGAGCATTAAAATGAGAAAAAAATGTAACAAAAAGAAATCAAGACATTAAGAATAGATAAAAATGTGCGATTAATCGCGAGTTAACTATGACATTAATGTCGATTAATCGCGATTAAATATTTTAATTCGTTGACAGCACTAATATATATATATAGTGGGGAGAATAAGTATTTGATACACTGCCGATTTTGCCGGTTTTCCCACTTACAAAGCATGTAGAAAGTCACACCAGGCATGTAAAAGAAACAGGTTTATTTAAATTACTTTTGTTTGATTTGTTCATTGCAAACAGTTGAAAGTCTGTAAATGTTACCAATAAACCTGATTTGCAATGGGGATTGGAATATTAATAATATATGAATAATATATGTATATATATATATATATATATATATATATATATATATATATATATATATATATATATATATATATATATTAGGGCTGTGCAAAAGTTAATTTGCGATTAATCACATCTAAATAAAAGTCTGTGCTTACATAATATATTTGATATTTGTGTGTGCTGTATATAATTATTTTGTAAATACCTATGCATGCATGTATATATTTAAGAATTATTTGTGCTTAAATTCTGTATATATATATATATATATATATATATATATATATATATATAAATATTATTTATATTTTATATATGATTATGAATAACACATTTTCTTAAATATATACATGCATGTGTGTGTATTTATATATAAAAATAATTATATATAGCACACGCAAATATATTATGTAAACACATACTTTTATTTTGGATGCGATTAATCGCAATTAATTTTTGCACAGTCCTAATATATATGTAAGCAATAAGGTACGAGAGGCTGTGTGTATCGTGAAATAAGTAACAGCTGAAGGGCGTCTGTTAGGCACGACGCGAAGCGGAGTGCCTGCAACCCCTTCAGCTGTTACTTATTTCACGATACAGCACTTGCCTCGAGTATCTTATTGCTTTTATAAAACGGTTGCCACACAATATTAAAGTAAAAAACAATATAAGTGCAACTTTCTTGAAGTAAAATCACTAAAAGCTTACCTTCCGCTGGAAAAAATAGTCCCCGAGTGTGAACAGCAACAACGTTCCAATGTGTAAAATGCATGAAAGCTCAAATAAAAACAACATAGAACCGCAGTGTTGCGCAGCGAATCAATAGAACCGTTGGGCTGAAGCGGTCGTAGGCGTGTTTTATCGTGAATAAAGCACAGCTCTTGACTAATCAGAATCAAGGATTCAGAACTACCCGTTTTATAAATATATATATATAGGCTACATTACCGTTAAAACGATTGAAAGATGTTTGATATAAAAAGAAATAACACTTTTATTCAGCAAGGACACATTTAATTGATTCAGCATTGAAATTAAAGGAATAAATTCAATTTGAAAACATATTAAAATAGAAAATAGTTATTCTAAATTGCAATAATATTTAACAATAATACTGTTATTACTGTATTTTTAATAAAACTAGTGCAGTCCCTGTGCAAAATCAGATTTTGTAGATTTTTTACAGGCTAACTTTAGCACGCATGACACCGTAATAACTTAGCATTGAGACCAGGCTACACTTGTGCAAACAGTTTGTGAATAGGCTATTACAAATGATGGCCGTGAAAGAGACTATAAATGCATTGATAGGATATGTTTAGTTGGTGAATAGCATAGGCGATAACTTTAAGCGCATCAGAATGAAATATAATATTCAGAAGTAAACAGCGTAGCTGACTTGCAGATTCAGTTAAGATCCACAAATGAATGACGATTCAGAGAGCAGCTACACAGTGAACTCAGAAAAAAAAACGCTATGCTTGAGCAAACAGTTTGTGAATAGAGAGCCTAAGTCCCGCCCCTCGCTTCCGGTTCCATGGGACCTTATTTCGGAAAAAGTATGAATGGGAGTCAATGGCGAGAGACAACTTATCTTTTTATTTCCGTCTGAACTGTGTCCTGGATTACATGTATGATGTTTGTCAATTTAAAAGATAATTATGAAAGTCAAGAAAGTCGCAGTTCGTCATAAAACAGAAGAGTAACATTTAGTTTCATGTGAAAGTCGCTGAATGAACTACATCTCCAGTGAAGCAAAACAACGAGCGAGATCCGCTGCTGTGTGTGTGTGCAGTCTGGAACAAAACACTCATGACGGTAACGTTACGATTATAACGGAAGACTATAGAACCAATGACATAGCCTCAGTAAAGCTCTCGCTTCATTCATTGAGAGAAAATGTGCGCCTTTGGGGTTTGTAGTCTTTGTAATTACGTATTTTCACAGTCTTATATCTCAACAGTTTTACATCAAACTGCGAGCTTTCTTGACTTTAAAATGTATCTTTTAAATTGACAAACATCATGGGCTCTTATCTTGCACCTGGCGCAAATGACTTTATACACTGACGCATTTATCATTCCTATTTTGCACTCGCGCAAAGCGGGCTTTTTTCCTCCACAGACGCACGTCGGTAAACTAACAAATGAACTTGCGCTTCCTGGGCGGGTTGGCGCAAAAAGGAGGCGTGTGTCGGCGCAAACAATCCCTGGTGCTATTTTGCAGTTCCAGAAAACAATTGCGCCAATGACCAGAAAAAACCTGGTCTAAAGTCAGTGGCGCGTTGCGCGTATATTCAGATGCTATTTTAAGCGTGCATGCTTGGCCATAATACAGAGTGTGAACAACGCGGATACACTGTAGATGATTCTCTCATCAACACAGATGCATTTTACTTTTTGCAAATGATACATTATTATACGGAAAATATATAAACATGAGGGAAATCATTGTTGTGTCCATGATGATGGGAAAAACAGGCATAAAGCTTACACATTTACCCAAATTATTATATGCATGTTTAACCCGAAGCTAATTTGGGTGGGTTTGTTCCATCCCCAGTGTCCCTTCTCTTTCTTTTACGGCCCTGACGAGAACATCGTTCTACTCGGCTGTGAACCGATGCTGAAGCGCGCCTGGTAAATGCGCCGTCAAAATAGAATTGCGCCACGGAACAATCGCATCTCGTTCATCATGCTCTTAAAGGGAATGTGATATGACGCTCTTATTGGTTTATTTCAGTTACGCCCAAACCACACCTATGAATAATGAAGCTACTCCAGACCAACCCCTTTTAGATTTGCGCCAGGCGCAAGAGGCATTCATCCCGCCGGGAAAATAGCAACAGCGCCGGGATCCGCCCACAAGTTAATTGCGCTTTGCGCTTTGACACTTGCGTTTCAGATCGTTAAAATAGGGCCCCATATGTGTAATTCAGGGATCAATTTAAACGAGATCAAAATATTTGTTATCTCTCGCCATTGACTACCATACAATATTTTCCAAAATAAGGTCCCATGGTGGTTCGGTCGGAAGGGGAGGGACTTAGGCTCTCTATAGGCTACTACAAATGATGGGTGTGAATAAATATTCAGAAGTAAACACTGACTTAATGTTTAGCCACTCGACTTAGTGTTTGTCAGAATGTTTATATTTAAACCACGACTTTCTAAACATCTTCAATGTTTGTTTCTTTCACATATATATATATATATATTGATATCTTTTGCATTGCTAATCCAAACAACGTCAAACTCAGCACTGCACTTACTCGTGCCCGTAGCAAGACACCTGTCAAGTTTGAAATCCAACGGACTAATGGTTCGAGGGACATGCGAATAACAGACAGACAGAAGTTCCTGTAATATATAGATGATTAAATGCAGCCTTGCTGAGCATAAGAGACTTCTTTTAAAACAAATCTTGCCAATCCCAAACTTTTGAATGGTAGTGTAAAATTATATTTATATCATTTATGCACTGCAGGACAGACAGACACCTGAGGTGAATCTGAGTGTAATCTGGGTGAGAAACAGACGCTGCGGGGTCTCATGGTCTGTACACCCCACAGTCCTCTGACAGCATCCTGGAGTATGTCGTCCCAGCACGTGCCCTGAGCACCACCTCGCCTTGCGTGCCTGAGCTGGGGTCAGAGGTAAACATGACCCCAGACATCTGTCACAATCACAGGTGTGTGTGTCTTCCGCTAAAATATTTTTACGACTGACTTGTGAGGACATTTCTCACTGCCTCTCTCAAATTTTTTAAATTATTTAGATCGTAGTGTTTCTGCACATATTTATGTAATGGGTAGGCTTATGGGTAGGGGTTGCTTTAGGCCATAGAAAATACCATTAACCTCGTGTAGAAATCAATGCAGGTCCTCACTAATATAGCTAAACATGCACGTGTGTGTGGATGTGTGAAAGAGAAAGCTGTAATTTGTTCTTTTGTGTTTGTCTCCATTGACAGGTGACTTCAGGAACTATACCCATATAATGTGTCGCTGTATACCGTCTTCAGCATATCACAGCACTTTCCTCAAAGTCTAGCAATTGCATACACACTTCAAGGAGGTATGACATCCCTTAAAATAAATTACCTGAATGCACCTTGGGTTGTTTGAAATTAAAATTGTCATATTGTATGTCATATTCAAAATATCAAATTGTTGCCAATACAACAGAGAGTCAAAATTCAGAAAAATAACTTGGATATTACACTTGAGTATCAGTGTGTATTTACAAACATACAACCCTGATTAACAGTTTTAAATATTAAGTTTCTTTGTCAAAAGACTCATCCATTATAGAAGTATTGCATTGTCAATAATTAGCTTGTATAGTGCAATATTTCCATTCACTTATATTGATTTAAAAAAAGTGTAATGCATTCCATTGTAGCAAATTAGCTTTATGAAATATTATATAACACCAGTGCACAGAGGGTTATTGATAATTCTCAAAACAACAGGAGAGAGGGAACTCGAAACATGATTTAAAAAGACAAGATGGTATCGGATCAACTCTAGAAGTTAAGGCTTTCAGTTTTGCAACAGTTATTACATGGAGACTGATGTCTAACTGTAGCCATATTTCAAATTCTTTTAGTCGAATAATGAGTTTTAAACAATCCTATGATAACTAATTGAACAGGCTGCTTGACCTTTTGCTGTAGCTTCACGGTGTTTGTAATGTAAAATTAAGCTGTATTAAAAAAACACATTTTTGATATAGAGATTAGACACTGGATGAGATCAGTGACCCAAACATTATGTTATTAAAGTAATATTCAAAACATAACATAATCTCATTTTCATTGGCTTTGTTTTTGCCACAACAAATGAGTCTTAAAACACACATTTACAGCAACGGTGATCAACTGTAAATTAATTTATGGCATAAAACTGTAGAAAAAACACAGCTGCCAGTAGATTACTGTAAAATCAAAGGAAAAACAGTAATATTCTGTTAAAACAATCACATTTACTAAACAAACAAAGTTAATTTCACTGAAATATTAGTAAACATTTATAGAAAAAAAGGTAATGCACAGTAAATAACTGATATGGAGAGTAAATAGTAAACTGAAGTGTTTTATGTGTTTTGCTCAAGATGATACAGGAGAAGATTCTGTTAGTTTAATTTTTTATTTTTTATTTTCAATTAATTCAATATTACACATTATGTGTTTGCAGTTTGATATTAAGAGATATTAATTTTCAGTAGACTAAAATGAAGTTTGTTCACAGACCTATCTGTATAAATACTAGTTTTATTTAATTTAAACTCAAACTGTTTAAAGCAATTGTTTTCCCAAATAAATGAGTATTTTTACGGTAACATACTGTAAAAAAGGAGAGCTCTAGTACACAGCTGCCAGTAGATTACCGTTATTTACAGTGTAGGCTTCATTTGTGATGTTCGTTTTTGGAGGAAGTTTCATAGACCTTTGTTTGGAGAGTGAGTTTGCTGGATTACTCATTAATAACGAATAATTTGTGTGTCTGATTGGTCCAGACGCTGACACCATTCATAAAACATTTTCTCACTTTGAGTTAGTTGTGGCAGTTTTAGGGCATGAAGTATCCTGTAATCAGATTTCCTAGTCATCAAACCTTCATATTGGTATCATCTCTCTATCTCCCTTCCCAGTTCCTCCTAAAGTCCCACAATTCAATGTGCAGATAGTCTCTCAGTCTTCTGTCACTCTAATGTGGAGCCCCATCCCTGTGCATGAGAGCAAAGGTGTCATCTTGCATTACTCGGTGGGCATCAATGAGACAGGTAATCCATTATCTCTCCTTTAATGTAAATCTTAAACTCGGTACAGTCTGAACTTATGTAGGGCCGTTTTTGAGCATCGAGGGCTTCGTTTTTTCTGTGTTCTGCACCGTTGGCTCTAGCCAGTTCAGCATGTTGAATCTGCGTCGGATCATCTTACCTGAGCATTCGAATGAATTAATATTTTCATAACATGAGCCAACTGGAATGAAGAAAGAATTAAATAATGGTAATCCAGCGCTGGTTTGTTTACGGTTTGTATATTTGCAGTCCTATGCTGCGTCCGAATCTTCACATTACTCACTATATAGTGGACTATATAGTGAGCTCGCCATTTTGTAGTGCTGTCCGAATGTATAGTGATGATTATTATATACCCTATATAGTCCACTCAATGTATCCCAGAATGCATTTTGAAAGTAGTGTACAACCAATGGTCACTAACCTAAGCCCTACATACCATCATGCATTGCACTGATCGTAAAAATAAGTTATTATCACGTGTGGAGTAGCGCATTATAACAAAAACGGCCAGAAATCACTTTTAGTTTTTACATTTTGGAGAAATAAGCTCAACATAATGTAATATATTTATTAAAAAAAAAATTTTTAGCCCAGAGCAGGGTCGGCACCAGCTGACAGGTGATGTAATCAACGGCGCGCGAGAGACGATCGAGTAGTGTCCGAAAGTGGTTTCTATTATGCTGGTGAGCTCACTATATAGTGCTCTACTATCTAACCCCAATATAGGGGCTAGGGAATAGTGCTTTGAGTGGAGATTTCGGACACAGCGCTAGTCCTCCAGGGCTTGACTGGCCATCGGGCATACTCGGGCATTTGCCCGGTGGGCCGACGTGCTTTTTGGGCCGATACATCTCAAACTTTTTTTTTTTTTTTTTTTTTAACGGCCCATACAACTCATAATCAGCGGCCCATTGCGTTTTAGTTTAGCGGCCGCGGCGCTGGGATCTTTGTGCCGTTGAAACGCATCGGAAAAAAAAGTCAGCGTGGGATTTTTCTTTTCTCAAAGAGCGGCCCATGAAACACGGAGATCAGCGGCCATTGGTTATTTTCTTGATTGACACTGGGCTGGTCCAATCACATCTTTAATCACCTCTCCCTCTGGGCTGAGCGAGCGTGCAGTGAGTATCTGTCAAAATAGAGCGATGGAGAAGAAACGCAAGGAATATGTGCAGAGATATGGCGTGAAAAAAGAAACAGCCTTCAGTGTCTGATGAGGAGCGAGGAGGATCAGGAGAGACATTAGTGAGTGTAGAGAACTGTGGTAAGCAGAACTATAGGCTACTTTCAGAACACAGGACAGAGTGTTAGAAGGAACCCACCCAGTTACGCATTATTTCCACATCTGCATATTTGACGATTACGCATTTTACTAGAATTATAATGAGAGTATGAGACCCGTTTGTAAACCATATTTTCCATCAAAACAAAAAAGCTGAATGCCGTTTCCATCAAAATAAAAGATAATGTGTTTATATCTCTTTCAAGTTAAAGAAATTAGTTCCAAGCTAATTATGAAAGTTGCTTTTATTTTTCAGTGCATGTGTTTTACAATATATGGCTGTTACTGTCATTAATATTATAACTATGATTAATTATGTAGTACTGTAATGTAGACAGACACAATATCCCAACTAAAAGTGTTTTGAGTTTTTCTTTTGTTCAATTTGTACACTGAAATCGGGTTAGAGCTCTTAATTTTGAACTCTCAAAGTGCACCAGATTGATGAATTTAACATTAAAAAGCACAACATTTCTTACGGGGGAGCATGCCCCCGAACCCCCTAGAGGGACAAAGGTTACTATTAAAATATCTTGTGAGAAAGACTGGTATTGCCAATCCAATTGGAGAATTGTATTTTACACTTAGTTTATTTCATCTCACTCATTACATGGCATTGGTGGGGTTCAAAGGAGTTTTTGATATACATATTCAAGGGCGTACACAGTTCGGTTGTGTTTATGTTCATATGCATGTAGTGGGCCAAGTCTCGGCCAAAATGCCCGTGCCGATTTTTTGTCCCAGTCCAGCCCTGCTAGTCTCGGTTTCCCTTTTTGAATGATGAAAATAGACTATTGATACCTGCTGTTCTTTTGACGTCGGCTTAGTGTGTCCCGGGCTTAAGAAAGTAATGCATAGTACTTTCATTATATTGTAGACCCTAGATTATTTTATCAGACCCCTGAAATATTAATACTTAGACTACCAAGTTTTGGGTATTCAATATCGATTTTTTGTTTGTTTTGTTTTGAGAGAAATACTTTTATTTATTGGCTAAAAGTGACCGGTAAAGTCTATAATGTTACTAAAAGAATATTTTTTCTAATTTCTATTCATCGAAGAATCATGGAATAAAATGTTTCACTGGTTTCAACAAAAATATTAAGCAGCACAACTGTCTTCAACATTGATAATAATAAGAAATATTTCTTCAGCATCAAATCAGCTACAATGATTTGTGAAGGATCATTTGACATTAAAGACTGGAGTAATGATGCTGAAATTCAGCTTCACCATCATAGGAATAAATCATTATTTATTATTTTAAATTGTAATAATAGTTAACAACATTACTGTTTTATTGCATTTTTAATCAAATAAATCAGGGTATTCAATTGAAGTAAAAGAGGTTCGGTTTCTATATTTCTTTCCCAGCGGAGATCCGCAACAATACTCGTAGTAATACTGCAGCCGTAGAACTGTAAATGAATGAAATCCTAAACTTTTAAAATATTCAAAAAGATGGAATTTTGGGCCCCTAGAGCCAAAACATAGGTGTATAAGAATGTTTACCAATATTTACCCCCCAAAAATATATTTGTCCTAACTGGATATGGATATTAAAGGTCAGATGGTTTATCCGGCTATTATTCATTATTTATTTATTTATTTATTTCACATTTACACCATGTATGGCACATAGAAGGCCTTGGTACTTAGAAAGCAGGGATGCAGGGTTTACCTCTTAAGACAAAGCATTGACCATTTTTATATTTTCGTGAAGTAGGTAATAAACTACTAAAACAAACAATCTAATAATGAAAACTCTCATCGGGGCACAAAAACAAAGTGAAATAGTAATTTAAAAGTTTGTTTTGTCTTTCCTTACTATCTCTCAAATTATTTTCCAATTTCTAACATTGTTAGTTATGAAATGCTTTTAATAACACTAAATGTAAAGATAGTGCTGTCAAACGATTAAAATATTTAATTCGCTGATTAATTGCATTAATGTCATAGTTAACTCGTGATTAATCGCACATTTTCTAAATGTCTTTTGATTTCTTTTTGTTACATCATTTTAATGCTCTTATCAACATGGGAAAGTGGATTGGCTTGTTTAGTGCAAATGTTTTTTTTTATTATTATTATTATTGAAAATAACATTGGAATAGTGTTCAATTTCACACAAACATACCAATAATCTCTCACACAATGTAACACTGTCTATCAATAAAAGGGTGAAAGAAATACTGGCGAGGTCCTGATATTGGCGAGGGGTGGAGAATCCGCATCATCTGTGTGTGTGTTTGCTTAGCTCAGTTCACAACGACAAAACACACAGATCCGGCGTCTCGTGCTCGTCATCCACTCAAAACGTAACGTTACTATTTGGCCGGCTCGCAAGCTGAAACGAGTGTGTGCGGCACAAAACGTCCTCGTGCTGCGCTCTGAAACCCATTCATTTCAATTGCTTGCGCGCGCGAGGACGTTTTGTTGCTTCTTCGACCAAAGCGCAAGCGGCATCTGAGCTAGACTCGCATAACAAAACAACAGGCACGACGCACACACCGTCTGGGCTTGCGAGCCGGATTTGAGTGGCATGACGAGCGCGAGACGCCGAAATGGATCAGGATTCAGGACGCATGCCGTCCTGTTGCAAAAGCATGTGAAAAAAGTACAAAGTTCTGCTAGGACAAGACCGTTAAAAAGACCGTTAATCGCGCGATAAAAAAATTAACGCCGTTAAATGGGTTTGCGTTACGCCGATAATAACACGTTAAACTGACAGCCCTAGTAAAAAATAATAGTAATTACTGCATTCTCATTTGATTTTCTGCATCGTTTTAGCATTTTTATCTATTTTGCTGCTCACTGTTTCTGGTTCTCTGGGCTCTTTAACAGGGTATAACGTGAGCAGTGACGGCACCAGCATGCATCTGTCAGACCTGCAGCCGGCCCCGACAGTACCAGGCCTGGGTGAGCGCTGTGAGCGCTGCTGGTGAAGGCATGAGGAGCTTCACCACTTTCTCCACCCCTGAGGAGAAAGTAAGGCGAGCTATTTCTTTCTTTCTTCCATCCCTCCTTCATTTGGGGTTTACATTTCATCCATTGTCCAAAATACTAAGAGGTCTTTGTTTGCATACAGTTTTTAGTTCTAAACTATTCATTTCTTTCCATCTCATCTCCTAGGTTTGTTTCCTTCAGTATTGATTAATCTATTCGCACTAATGTCTTTCCTGATATTAGTTATTGCTTTTAAATTGGTATGGTGAGTATTACCTTTCATTACAATTCCATCATACATTATACGGCCAAAAGTATATGGATACCCCCTTCTGAATAGTGAGCTTGACTGAATCTAGTCATTTCTGTGAGGACAAATCTTGACCTTAGGCCCGTCCACACTACTGCGTTTTCGTTTAAAAACGGAGACCATTTGTTACGTTTGCACCTCCCGTCCAGTCTAAAACGGAAAAAACGAAGACCTAAAACAGAGAAGTTTAGAAACGCTGCAGCTCCGTTTTGCATTTTGAATCTCCGGAGGGCCGTTTTAGTGTAGACGGGACAAAACGGAGGAGTTTAGAAACGATGACGCAGAGGCTCACGCTCGGCTCTATGATTGGTGTGTCCTTCCCTGATTCGTCAGCCACCGCTTAGCACCGGCACACGCATGCCCAGTGATGGTGAATAGAGGGTATGCGGGTGACGTCACTGTCGGCCGGAGTGCCTGCAGTTACTCACAGTGAGTGGCAAAAAGACTGAACGGCTATATATGTTTTCAGCGTGAATGCCGCGAAAACAAACACAACACATATAAAGTGGAAAAGAGCTTTGCGATTGACTGTACAACTAGATTTAAAAAAAAATCGGAGGTATATTTTTACAGACTGCTATAGAAAGAGGAGCAAATGGATCGCTGCAATTCACAGAAACAACTGACCCTTCGTGAAGCTACGCCCGAAAACCGCCACTGGCCAATCGTGTTTAGCAACCGTAACTATGCGCGGGAGGTCTGGCAAGCTTTCGAGCGAGGGAAACATGCTGAAGCATTGTGCGTATGGATTGTGCAAATCTGATACTCGGTATCCTAAAAGTTTGGACGCGGGAGAGGAATAGTTTTCCTTCCAGAAAATCTAAAAGCCAAGGGGAGAAATGATGGGCGTGATCAAGCAGTGTGAGAGACCCACTACTCGGTAAATGTCGACATGATAAACAAAAATTGCTTGCGCTATTGCTTGGAAATATTGACGGTTCTTTGGTCATAATGATATAACGTAAAATAAGACGATTAAAGAGACAAGACAAAGGCTCACTGACATACTTTAAAATATATTTCAGCATTACGTCCTACTGAACGCTTAACCTCCTGACTAAGTTACTTTAACCTAATCGATTCGCTGGCTTTCTTGGTATTAGTTTTGTTCCACAAAGATTTATGGATAAACTGTTTGATTTATAATTATTAGGATTTTCACATACTCTGCTGTGCATGAACATAGCTGTTCCTCAATTTGTGTCTTTCCCATTTGAATGGTCAGCATATGAGGCAGTTGCTGCTTGCGCTGGGACAATAACGTTAGGCTTTAGCTTCAATTTTTAAGAAATTATTCTCTAATCGGTTGCATATTATGTCGTGAATATATCCCTCTGAATGCAATACTGCTGTCCCTTTTGTCTCGCTCTCTCAGATATTTCACTTTTTCGAAAAATGACTAATTATCTCATTGGGAATGTCTGACATCGGTGCAGACACACTGTAATAGATGTGGCAGCCGCGAAGCTTGACAGGCGTAGCAACAGTAACTAGGGAGGGCGTGGGCTTAGCGAAGGGTCAACTGGACTCTCAGACAGTGAAAGGTGGATTTGCAGTTTTCATTTTGTGTCAATATGCTGAATTTAGCTGTAAAACCATGCCCATATATTTTGTATTGTTATATACATTAACAACACATCAATTAAATATTTCTCATTGCATATTCTGCATTATTGGATGGTTTTTAATAAACACTGACCAAAAAAAAACTATAAAGTTTTAGGGCTGGACAATATGATGATATATAGGCTATATATAACACTGATATAAGTAATTACCTCGAATTTAGACATACCTATATTGTATTTACATAAAGCGTTCACAGGCAAATTTGCTTTATGTTCCTCTGTGTCGAAATCACGGTTTTCAAAAACACTGATTCCTGACTGCATGTCAATATCCATGGATCACTGGATCTTTAGTAAGTTGTAAGGAACACTATATTGAGTGCAACATTTAGTATAAATTGATAAAATTGTTCGTTTTAGTCGCATTTTCGCAGTTTCCCCTATTAAACCCAGGCACGTAGCAGATCTTTTGCCACTCAGTCAGGCTGAGGGGGTTGTTCCGGCGGGAAAGTGACGTCAATGCATTCCCTCTGTCACGTGATCTGCGTTTTCAGTCGTTTTAATGTGGACTGAGATCAATTCAATACGCAGCTAAAACGCTTGTGTGGATGGAGAATCGTATTCGCTTTAATTCTCCGTTTTTTAAAGAAAACGCAGTTGTGGACGGGGCACTTCAGCACTTAATGAGCAGGTTAGCCTTTTGTGAATTGCATTCTATTCAATTATCAGATAAAAATGATACTCTGCATTCCAACTACAGTAGTCAACATTTGAAGTGGATCAAAGTTACCCGTGAATTTTTGAACAATATCGGCTTTTGAATGTTATATCGGCGGGTCAGATATCGTGTATCACACTAACTGAATAACACACCAACCAACTGTCACAACATTCTTTCTGTACAACGACATCAACCAGCAGAGCTAACCGAACAAAATGGATGAAAATGTATTTTTTAGTATGAAACAAATTATCTGCGAAATCAGTTTCAAGTAAACTGTGCTGCGGATATTCTGCATCATAAAAACGAATCGTCTCTAATCGAAAAACATGGCGCTGCCAAAATGCTCTCAAGTGCTCTCTTCAGTAGAGCATCTGCCGTTTTCATTTGTCTAAAAACGCTTTGGTGGACACACAGCTTAAGCGAAGAATAGAAATAGAACTATATTAGGTCCTCAACTGGTAAATTATACGCACTGTGGTAAATTAATATCTGCTGTCTTGGTACAGGTCACGTTACTGTTCCCAGAAGATCCCAGATCCATTAAACAGTAAACCATTCAAACATATGAACTTTCAGGTAAGAATCTAAGATTGAATCTAGGATTATCACCCATATAAAAATGGTAGAATATTTGTTCTTCTAAACAGTGAGCTTGGCTTTTCTTCCAGCATGCGGGGCCATGTCTCTGTTCTCTGTCGGAATCACCTCTGAAGATCTCTGAGCTGAAGATCGTGGAGAACCTGCGTCCCAACACACCTACCTCTCCCTCTGAGACTGAACTTGAGAAGATTTTAATCGATGTGGAACCACAACATTTCCAGGTGCCAGATGGACTGGGCCGAACAAATGAAGGTGGGGAGAAGTGGTTGGAGGACTCTGAGGAACCAAACCGACGACACGTTTCAAAGCAGGACAGCTGGAGAAAAGAGTACAGTGAGATGGTCGATACTGATGAAGAGGACGGCGCTGGTGATGAAGAGTGGTGGGACCAGCAATGTGTCTCGGACTATGAAAGACATTTTTTGCCATCTGTTGAGGCCAATTAACTCTGCCATTTTATACTTTGTGATGTTTGATCTGTAGTGCCTTAAATAGAACAATCAGAAATGTTGATGGTTTTACTGGAGAACAATTGTATTATATTCTTTATACATGCACTGAAAAGAGGTTTAAGACATGTTATTCAGGAAAATCCAAATGTGTCTGTGGGAGAGATCTTGCTGAGCTATGCACAAATTTCCAGTTAGGAAATCAAATCCATGCCTTAGCGTCATCAAATGGCATAAGGACTGTTTTCAAACGGGTTTTCTTGAACACTTGCCATTCGTGCAGATGTTCTAGGTAGATGTTCCTGCCACAAACTCAGGCCATTGGTTGAGCCAATGTTGGGCTGTTCGGAACAGAGCTCAGATCCACAGTCCCATGTGGCTTAAACTTTTCAGAGAATTCAGACTACAGATGTCTTATAGTCTCTGCTCATTAAACCTTGTTGGAAAAAGATATTTCATCACTGAAAACATTGCATTTATGATACAAATGAGTAAATATCTTAAATTAAATGTAGATAATTTAATGTTTTTGTACATAATAAATATTTTTTATGGATGTGTTTCTGTAATGCTACTTAAATGTGTGGATTTCTCATGTGTTATGCAACCATTTGTTTGACATGTTAGGTTTGCATGTGAACATAGGAGTAGTCACTATTATCAGTCTGTGATGTAGTCTAATTATATTTTGGAAGACTTTTTATCTTGTAATTGCAACTTTATATGTCATAAGTTATAATGTTTTTATAAAAGGATTGTAAAAATTGTTTTACTCTGAGACAAAAACAGGCTTCCATACCATATCGCTTATAGAGGTTAGAGGTGTCAGTCCAAAATCAAGATTATCAGCCCAGAGCCAGCATGCTTACACACAAAAATATTTTTAAGACACATCAGCTCAAACTTCTAGACCCCTATCCCCTAAAATAAAATGACTATACAATAGTGCCATTACTGTAAACACTTGTTTGTTTATATTTGACGATCAAATGGAGGAAAGGTTGAGGATTAGGATTACTGAATTTTTAATGTTTTTGTAAGATGTCCCTTATGTTCACCAAGAAAGCATTTTTGCAATTAAAGCAGTAATATTGTGAAATAATATTACAATTTAAATGAACTTTTTCTATTTGACTATTAATGTGTTAGAAATGTCATTTAATTCCTGTGATCAAAGCTAAATTTTCAGCATTATCACTCCAGTCTTCAATGCCACATGATCCTTCAGTTCCATCTATTTATCATTATCAATGTTGAAAACAGTTGTAGTGCTGTAGAAACTGTGATGTTTATGTCTTTACAGTCACTTTGGAACAATTTAATGAATCTGTGCTGGATAAAAATTAACCTCTCTCTCAAAAATATATATTAAAAAAATCATACTGACCCCACACTTCTGAATGTTGTGTATGGTATTTTATGATCAGGTGCTAACAAATTCAAAAAGGAAAGAATTAGTCAGATTAAAATGATTTATTTAACCAACTTTGTTCGTTCATTTATTATAAATAAATAAATATTGAGAAAGGAATATCGAGATAATTGAATTCCTCGTTCAACACTTGGTGCCATATTACAGAAACATTCAACTAAGAATCTCGCGTGTTTGGTAAACATTTAAATTTCAGGCAGGCTTTCATTTTTACAACATTCATTCCCAGAACCTGATTTACTATGCTACAAAACAAAAATCAAATATGCTATAAAAACTAAAAAAATATATACAGATATAAAAAGTAGGTTTCAGTGGGTAACCAGCAGCGACACCCATCCCCCATTCCGCCATGCAGTCTACATTCCACCCAACATGACTTCCAGTCGTTGATGTTAGGGGGCGCTCGCGAGCCGCGACTGGTGCATTCACAGGCCGCTCTACAGATGCAATCAGACCAGATGGGAGGGGAAGTGAGAAGGAAAAAGGAACTAGCTGAGCTGCCCTTTGTTTCTAGATTTGCCGAAGAATACGGGGAAGAGACCGGTGCGAATCTACACTGTAAGTCACGCTCTAAACACGGCACAATGTTTGTAGAACACATGACGTCATGGCGGACTTTTAAATTGATATATTTTGGAACAGCGATAGAACGCGATCAAGTTCTTTTTATCGCCGGTTTGCTTGTGCGCCGATCAGTCCGACATTACAGTGCCAGAGCAGCGGCAGAATGAATGAATAAGTTTTGGGAATGTAACTCGAGCGGGGTACCGGGGTCAAGCGTACGGAAGGCGGGTTGGATCAATCATCTTTAAAAAGATGCTCGCGGTGTTTATCTCTTGTGCTCGAGTTGGATATCTCAAATTCTTTTTTAAAGCACACACAGACAAGGAGAAGCAGCAGCATGGCCGACTGTAACCACACATACACACAAACCTGGCCGTTTGCCCTTCTTTTTGTTTTCCTTTTCGCTCTTGTTTATTATTTTTTTAAACCACTTAAAATAATATATATAACGTATAAACTCTGCTCCAACACACACCGTCTTGTGAAAACATATCGGGAATGTTTTAACCAGTTAAAAGTCGTTCTGTTTTGTCTTTGGTTCTAATGGAGCTCTAATCTTCCTCTTGTTTTTCCTGAACGTTAAGTTAGTTGGTTCACGTCCTCAAAAATAAATAAAATAGTTATCGCTTTACCACTATTTTCGGTACGTTTGTGAAAGTTCCCACAGCATTATATCGTGATTTATTATAATGTTGAAAACAAATATTATTGAAGTTAATGGGATATTGTTAGCTAATGTTTAGCTATTCAAGTGTTAGCAGGATGCTAACTCTCGTTAGCCTTTAGGGGGAAATTTGACGTTCAACACTGTTTGTTATTTATGATGTTTGTTTTGTTTTCATTTTTATATATATATATATAAACACCCTGAAAAGCTTGTTAACCGGCATATGCATTTAGTTACAAATAATTACCTCATTAAATGTAATTGTTTTGCAATATTTAGACCTCAGAATATATTTTCAGCTGTTTCATACATGAAAATCCTCATTATGAGAACCGGTATGAACACACTTCATTTTATTTTATTATATAGTTAACACCTGGGCTTGTTGTCAATTGGCTTCAGTAAATATTTCTCAGGGTTGGTTTATTTGTGTCGGTGCTAAATTGTTTCTTTGCTTCAAAACACTATTGAGATTTTCCGTTGTTATTGCCAGTTATTAAAATTAAATGATACATTTTCAGCATGGCATTACAAGCTGACTGTTGTCTGAATGCGTTCACACCAGTAATGAAATTTCAATATTGTTGAGGATTTTTTTTTTTTGACACAAATTCTCAAGTTTTTACTGCTAAAGAAATAAATCTGTGTAAGTTTATTTACTTAATTTATCCAAATTTATACTGTTGTAAGCTGTAGTTTATGGTCAAGTCTGCTTTGTTGTAAGATATAATAGTCTTTTTAAGACTCTTGACATACATTAAGGGCACAGATTAATTAACCCATTTTCTTGTCTTATTTCAAGGGCTTTCTTTTTGTAGCCATAACTGGATTGATCTGAAATGCATGCGATACGTGTGTAATGTGTTTTTACAGAAAATGAGCTTTTTATTAATTGGTGGTTGGTTGCTGTATAAACGAGTATGAGCTTGTGGAAATATTTTTATTTCTCCTTTCATTCCCATCATTATCATTAGCAATAATTGTTTTATTCAGTATTAAGCTGGTTTTGCATTTTCAATGTGTTGTTACTGGAATTAATCTTATTTTCTTTCCAGGCCTTCTGAAAACAGATACAAAACACTGTTTTTCCACCTCTTACTACTTCCGGGTCTGCTGAAGAGATGTCCACCCCTGACCCACCTATGGGTGGAACCCCTTGGCCTGGACCTTCCTCGGGCCCTGGGCCGTCTCCAGGGGGCCATGTTAGGGCCTAGTCCTGGACCCTCACCTGGCTCTGCCCATGGAATGATGGGCCCTGAGCCCTGGGCCCCCAACTCAGGACACCCACTACCTCCACAGGGCCCCTCAGGTTACCCCCAGGACAACATGCACCAGATGCACAAGGTACCGTCAGCTTTGATCAGTATGCATCTGAATCATTTGTAGTTTTGTTCCATGTTTCATTTATGCTGTTTGGTCCATATCATTTATTCGATCTTTATTTATTTATTTTATTTGAAGCCCATGGAAGGCATGCACGATAAAGGCATTCCCGAAGATCAGCGCTACGCTCAAATGAAGGGTATGGGCATGAGACAGGGTGGACACAGTGGCATGGGACCTCCACCCAGTCCTATGGACCAACACTCTCAAGGTATAACTATCCATCTATTGTTCTGTCTGTTGTTCTTTTTATCTTCTATTAATCTTTTTAACTCATTCTATGTATGATTTATTATGTAATAAATAAATCATAAAACATGTGAAATGTAGGATATGTAGATGTTTGGTATGCTCTGTTATATGGCAGACAGATGGTGTGATCCTGATACAGAAAGAATTTTTTTTTTTATTTAAAGTTTGCATCTATATTTTGTATAACTTTGTTATAATCCATTAATGTAATCTAATATCTTTGTATTTTAAAGCAAACATCACTCTTGTAGTTGATCATACTTTTACCCCATCCCTAAGTATTAAACTAGTGTGTAACCTGTGCGTAAGAGACGTGAATGAAACCTCAAATTGGGATTTATGTACGATGATGCAATTCAGAATGCATTCCCAATTACATTAGCAATGTATTGAAAAGCATCCATGACTCTAATATTTTTGGGTAAAATTTAGCAGTAAAAAAAATAAAAAACAATCACATTTTCTTTCATTTCTTCCAGGTTATCCCTCTCCTCTGGGTGGTTCTGATCATGCCCCCAGCCCGGTACCTTCTAACGGCCCTCCATCTGGCCCCATGATGCCTTCTGGTCCTGTGCTAGCCCATGGAGGGCGGTGACCCGCAGAACCGGGGCATAGGTGCAGGTGGTGTTGCAGGTTCGGGACCCAGCGGAGGACCTCCAAACGCAGGTGGGCCTGGTGGACCCGGGGACCCACTCCTTTCAACCAAAACCAGCTTCACCAGCTGCGGGCACAGATCATGGCCTATAAGATGCTGGCGCGTGGGCAGCCTCTACCTGACCACCTGCAGATGGCAGTGCAGGGAAAGCGGCCCATGCCAGGCATGCAGCAGGGGATGCCCAACATGCCCCCTGCTTCAGGACAAGGAGCAGGACCTCTTGGACCAGGTGGCCCTGTTCCTGGGGGACCCAACTACAATCGACCTCCTGGTAAGGTGACATTTTATAAAAAATGTCATAGTTCTCCAAAAATGATGAAATAACCACCTACAGTCAACCTACAGCGTGAAATTAAAGCAAAGAAAACACTGAAAAACATTATCTACTGTACCTTTAAGATTCTGTTATTTACAAATACTTGAAGTATGTTAATATTTGAAGAGTTTCAGATCTCTAAATGCCATTTGAAATTTTCTTCTAAAATGACCATTTTTATCAAGCTTGTATATTTAAGTTCAGTAATTTCACTTAAATGACAATTAATAGGTAATCTTCATTGCCATTTAAGTGAAATTACTGAACTTAAATATACAAGCTTGATAAAAATGATCATTTTAGAAGAACATTTCAAATGGCTCTTAGAGGCTTTTGCATCTGAACTCTTCATTTTATTCTTTTTAAATAAGCTTTCAGTCTTTCAAAGTGCAAAAATTCTTCTAAACGGTCTAATTGCAAAGTAAAACATAACTTTTTCTTTGGTCTTAAAATGTTTTGGACATGATTTTGGCAGATTCTTACAATGAATATATTTTAATCTTATTCCATTACATTTGTTAAAATGATTGTTTGGATGTTTCAGGAATGGTCGGTCCAAACATGCCTCCTCCAGGACCCTCTGGTGTTCCTCCAGGCCTTCAGGGACAACCCACCAATGGACCACCTAAATCTTGGCCTGAAGGTCAGTAAATTTTGAAAATGGTCCACAGTCACTACCAATAGACCCCTTTTCAGTTGGTAAACATGGTGACGTTTTCATGTGGGCGGAGCTTAGGTGGAGGCAGAACGAGCGCTCTGGCCGCTTCACTAACGCTAGTTAGCAAGTATTGTTAGCTTGTTTTTAAACAATGACTGGAGAAAATCCAATTTTATCTTAATGTGTAAGGTCACTCACTGTCCAGGACCGTGATTGTTATTTCCAAAAGTTATTTTTAACGGACAGAACCAGATTGGCTGACACGTAGCCTTCACACGCTCACTCAATCAATGCATGGACGATCTGACAGGATTAACGTTACCTCGGTTGAGTGGCCTGACTTCCATACGAGCTGCTACCTTATAGAGAAACCGATCGTAAAGAGAAACTGAGGGCATATAAATCTTTAGATGCCTATAACTAAGCGCTGAATGGTCCTGTACAAGACTTGTGTGTACGATCTGCAGTTCTGCCGAGCCAGCGCAGAGACGACGACAATGTAAAGAGTGACATTACGGTGCGATTTTAATCATGTGAATATTTTCTAGAAATAAAAATTCCAGATACAGCATATTCATTTTTCATCAATTCTTGCACCAAACAACACAATAAGATGACATTTAATAATAATAAAAGTAATTTAAGCTCCTTATTATGTAGCCGAATCTGTGCTGGTTTGCATTGGCCGCCTCCAGTTTTCACTTTGTTTTGCCTCCAGCTAGCGCCGTGGACGTAACTGTGACGTCGGCGCAAAAGGGTCTATAAGCTATTTAAATTTAGACTTCGTATTGTATCAAGGTTGTAAAGTAATTTTTATATAAAAGTAATTACTTTAAAAGAAAAGTCTCATATTCACGATGCATTTGTAATCTCAGGGCCCATGGTGAACGCTGCCGCCCCCTGCAAAGTGCCCCACAGAAGCTAATACCTCCTCAGCCCACGGGCCGCCCTTCTCCAGCACCACCTTCAGTTCCTCCCGCTGCCTCTCCCGTCATGCTCCCTCAGACCCAGTCTCCGGGACAACCGGCCCAGCCGCCCATGGTCCTGCATCCAGAAGCAGAACCGCATCACACCCATCCAGAAACCTCGGGGTCTTGACCCAGTGGAGATCCTCCAGGAGAGAGAGTACAGGTGAGATGAGGGTATCCTCATGTGTTTAGGCAAGAAATGGCAAATATTGATGTTTTAGAGTAAAACGCACTTATTAAATTCAATTCATATTAACTGGTTTCACTAACATTTGATGATGTTGTGTCCATCGGTCAGGTTGCAAGCTCGGATTCTGCTCATCGTATTTCAGGACCTGGAGAACCTTCCAGGCTCTCTGGCTGGAGACTTGAGGACCAAAGCCAACATTGAGCTCAAGGCACTTAGGCTGCTGAACTTTCAGAGACAGGTATGACTTGCATTATATTATTGAGGGATGTGCCCGAAGCCAAATAAATACCTTATTCGGAAAGGCACAGATAATGACTAACGCATTCTCACAGATCGAAATGAAAAAATACATTTGAATGCTTTTGCGTTTCTCTGGAATTATATGGTCAGGTCATATAGTCATATTGCATATAATTTGCAGGCATCAGGGAACCTCTATTAATATGCTGGGTAGTTAAATGCTTCCCTGTGGTATGCGGTGTATCAAAACACATATAAAGGGACTTTTCAATTTCATGCATTTTCTGTATCATGACAGGTAAAAACATTGTGTTTTTTTCACATGTCAATTTTGAGATTTTTGGGATATCGGTATTTGTCTTCAATAACATGTCTTCTTTCAGACTTGTGGTGAAAAAAAAGTCAAAAATTCACATTTAGGTCTTTATTTTACTACGCTTTGTCAGTTTGCATCTGTAGATTTCTCATAAATTCTTCAAAAGTTGTCGTTATAAATCATCCTGCTGCTCAGCGATCCGCAATCTGCACCTGTTGGATCCAAATATGGTCATTTCCTTTTTATCAGCAACCAATCGTGAAAGTAAAAGGGGGATTTAACTCTAAATGTCGCGATCTCATTGGCTGATGCTAAATCTTTAATGCCAGTTTTCTCAAAATTACTTTTCTTTCATACTCCAAGTCCAAAATCTCCACTTCAGTAGCACCTATATACACCAAATTTTCCAGTCTTGTACCTAGTTATATTATGAAGACATTTACAGAGGGATTTGTAAATATATTATTCTCTAGCCTAATTTATAACATTTTATTCCAAAAAACATGGCAAAAATCTTTTTTTAAGGATACAGTATATTCTGATTTCCAGGATAACAAAAGTAGATATCTGTAAATCCCTCTGTAATTTTTTTCTCTTCTAATATGTGAACACAATGAAAAAAGAATTTTGAACCTGGCTTTATCCAATACTCATTTGCATATTTAAAAATTAAATTACACAACACTTGTAATATATTTTTCTCATCTTAATGTAGGTAATCAACTGGGAAAGTTTCATGTTAATATCTGCTATTTAAAGAAAATTACCCTATTCACCTGTAGTGTCTTGCATATTTTGCAAGATAAGATAATTAGGGGCTTTCGCACCAGGTACTTCTGGGAAATAACCATCAGGGTGGTGTCCCATAGGAATGTTTTTCTGTTGCATTCGCACCGCCAGTAGGAACTCTCTGTAAGTGACGTAAGCCGCGCTCGTTGCTGTGACTTTTATTTTGACGGCACTGAGAACGTCAGAGCCTGAGCAAACAAGCAGAGCTCGCATTTCTCGGTGTTCATTCAGTTTACAATCTGTCTAAAATGTTATTAGACAGAACTGTTATACAAGTATATGAAAAGTATGACAGTATATGAAAAAGGCAGTTGCTGTCCAGTGTTGCTAGCTTAGCAGAAATACATACTCATGTTTTGGTTGGTTTCTCCTCAGCATAAAGGTTAAGAGGTCCATATATCACTGTTTCCCAAATTTGTATAGTTAGTTTGTGGAGTAAATATAAAAGGCTATAATTTTTGTTTACTTGGCTTTTTAAAAAATGTCATGTGCTGATGTTTTGCGTGCATTCAGCCAATCAGTGTGCACTAACGTCACTGGTAGTTTCTATTGTGCTGGTTTAGACCCTACTAGCTAAATTAGTTCCTCCAAAGGAGTTCATAGAACTAAAATTGTTCCTAGTTTTTGCCGATGCGAACACGCCGACATCCGGGTACTTGCGGCAATAGTTCTAGGAACTATTGCTGCGTCCCAATTCGCATACTATCCGTCCTAAATAGTATTCGAAAATAGAATTAATGCGTCCCAAACCGTAGTATGTTGAAATGAGTGTTTCAAAGATACCCGGATGGTCTACTTTTTCCGGTCAGAATCCGAAGTGTAGATCGATGCACACTCTTACGGCTGATATTGCCCACAACCCATTGCGCGGTGGACGTGGATTTGGTTAGAACTACAAACACGAGTAAAAAGTGTTAAAAAACTACAGATACGGGGACGCGCGAGTCCCGCCGTTATGTTGAAAGGTTTAGATAAAGAGGTTTGAGTGATTAATTATCACTATCTAACCTGACGAAAATTAATTTATTCAATGTTATCCACATTAAATTGCATCTGCAGCAGCTTTGTGAACTTTTGTAAGGAATACGTTTAGCCATTACTTTTTAGATGCATCATTATATTCAAATTGCAAAACACGAGGAAAGTATCCGCATGAAAGACCCATGACTGGCAGATGTAACATGCTCCTGATATGGTAGGAAATCAAATTAGATTGAATGAAGGATTTTAACTGTGACGAGATGAATGACAGGGCAGTTTACGGTGACGGGATGCACGCAACAGAGCCGTCCGTTAAAGATGACGTGATAGTATGTCCCAAAGCTTGCCTACTCTTTTGCTACACTCAAAAGTATGTACTTTTTCTTCACAAAAAGAGTACATACTTTTAGGGCGTAGTATAAGTGAGCGAATTGGGACGCAGGGTATGAAAAGGTTCCTCAGGTGCGAAAGCCTCCATTATATAAAATCTAACTAAAATTTTTTTTCTCACATCCCAGTAATTATAATGCATAATGCTCTGAAAGGTGGTTGTAATTGAGTTCAGCAAGTCCTGCCTGTTTGGAGTGGTTTTTGACCCATGTTGTCCATGCCAACACAGCTCCGGCAGGAAGTCGTTGTGTGCATGCGGCGCTGATACGGCCTTGGAGACCGCGCTGTAACGGCAAGGCCTACAAGCGCAGCAAGAGACAGTCCCTGCGTGAAGCTCGCATCACTGAGAAACTGGAGAAACAGCAGAAGATCGAGCAGGAACGCAAGCGCGACAGAAACATCAGGTACGAGACCCTTCTGGCTTATTTTTTCAGAGTTCAGTCATGAGACACTACTGAAGATACACTACTGGTCAAAAGTTTTAGATCGGTAAGATTTTTTTATGTTTTTAAAAGAAGTCTCTTCTGCTCACCAAGGCTGCAATTATTTGATTAAAAAAAAACAGTAATATTGTGAAATATTATTACAATTTAAAACAGCGGTTTTCTATGTGAATATATAGTGAAGTGTAATTTATTCCTGTGATCAAAGCTGAATTTACAGCATCATTACTCCAGTCTTCAGTGTCACATGATCCTACAGAAATTATTATAATATGATGCTCAAGAAACATTTATGATTATTATCCATGTTGAAAACAGTTTTTTACATTTTTATTTCAGGATTCTTTGATGAATAGAAAGTTCAAAAGAACAGAATTGATCTGAAATGGAAAGCTTTTGTAACATTAATCACTACCATTCAAAAGTTTGGGGTCAGTAAGAATTTAATTTTTATTTTTGGGGTAAAGAAATTAGAAAATACTTTTATTCATCAAGGATGAGTTAAATTGATCAAAAGTTACAGTAAAGACATTTATAATGTTAGAAAAGATTATATTTTAAATAAATGCTGTTCTTTTGAACTTTCTATTCATCATATAATTTTGGGGGAAAAAATGGTACATGACTGTTTTCAACATTGAAAATAATAATTTATTAGCATAAAATCATCATATTAGAATGATTTCTGAAGGATCATGTGACACTGAAAACTGATGTGTAATCAGCAACACTAATGATGTTAAATTCAGCTTTCAAATTACATTTTAAAAAATATTAAAATAGAAAACAGTCATTTTAAATTGTTCATAATATTTCACAATATTACTGTTTGTCTTTTTTTTTTTTATCACACAAAGCAGCCTTGCGAGCAGAAGAGACTTCATTTAAAAACATAAAAAAATCTTACTGATCTAAAAGTTTTGAACCGGTAGTGTATGTACAAAGTAATGTTTTAAATGCAGAGATGTATAGTAACGAAGTAGAACTACTTAAGTACTAAAATGCTGTATCTGTACTCTACTAGAGTATTGTTTTTTCTCATACTTCTACTTTTACTTCAGTATATATTTTCGATGAATTTAATACTTTTACTTCGATATTTTTTTAATGTTCTGCTAGTTACTCGTTACAATTATAAAAAAAATTACGAATCATTTGTTGCAAGTTGGCTTTCATGCTGCCTAAATCACACGCCAGTTTTATAGGGTAATGGTATTGATTGACGCACACATTGACAACTAATGCAGGGACATTTTTTGGCGGCCGCCAAAGCAAATTTGTATCCCACCAAAGCGCCTTATTTGATTGCTAGTTCAAACTTTTGACTGCTTTCTTTAATAATTACATGACACAATACTTGTACTTTTACTTTTAGTACTTAAGTAGTGAATTTTAAAATAAACTACTTGCAATACTTAAGTACAAAAATGTTTGAATACTTTAGTACTTCTACTTAAGTGTGGTGCTTAAAGAGCACTTCAACTTCTACTCAAGTCACTTTTTTGATAGAGCACTTGTACTTTTACTCAAGTCCGGGTTTCTAGTACTTTATACATCTCTGTTTAAATGTGACCTGATTCACAAATGACCAAAGACATTGTGACTGAACCGCCTGTTCTTTTATTGCATTTGTAGGAATATCTCAACAGCATCTTGCAGCATGCTAAAGACTTACAAGGAATACCATCTGCTCCATTCACCGCAAAGATGCAGAAAGTGACCAAAGCCGTCGCCACGTACCATGCCAACACTGAGAGAGAGCAGAAGAAGGAGAACGGAGCGTCATTCGAGAAGGAGAGAATGAGAAGGCTGATGGTGAGACTTCCCATATTCTCTCGAAATAAGAAACGTTTTTTGATTTGACATCAACTAAACTTCAAACACAAAATTAAACAAATTTTCTGAACAAATGTCTAAGAAAAGTATGTTTTGTGTGTGTTTCTCCCAGGCTGAAGATGAAGAGGGTTACAGGAAGCTGATCGATCAGAAGAAGACAAACGTCTGGCTTACTTGCTGCAGCAGACGGACGAGTATGTGGCCAACCTCACTGAACTCTGTCAGAGCTCCACAAAGCTGTCCAGGCCCTCAAAGACAAGAAGAAGAAGAAAAAGAAGAAGGTGAGTGGATCTAATGGAATCGAAGGGTTCTGTAATAGAATCTGAAATGGAGTTGTCCTTGTTTTTCCAGTTGTGTATGATCTTTCTGTCTGCTTTTCTCCTCACAGAAGCCAGAGAACGCAGAGGGTGTTCCTGCTCTCGGTCCAGATGGAAGAGGTGAGATCTTAAAATTGGCTTATTTAAACTATTCATATATCATATTCAAAGTGATGAGGTGTGTATATATATATATATGTTTTTATCTTCCATTGTAGCCTCTTGGATGAGACCAGTCAAATGAGTGATTTACCAGTAAAGGTGATTCACGTGGACAGTGGGAAGATTCTCACGGGCATGGCACGCTCCTAAAGCTGGACAGCTGGAGACTTGGCTGGAGGTCAATCCAGGGTGAGTGAGACACACTTTGGGCATCTCATTTTTTCAAAATATGAGTGTCTGCTAATGAAAATGGTTGGAGTAGCACATCACAACAATTTTGACCCTAGTGTAGTGTATCAATGTTTCTCTGACTAAAGCAGCAGGTTTGTTTAAATGTTATTTTGTTGATTTCCTGTAGGTACGAGGTTGCCCCACGCTCAGATAGTGAAGATAGTGGCTCAGAGGAGGATGAGGTATGCCTATTCTTCAGCTCTCATATCTGGATGTTTAGCATCTCTTGAGCAACACGCAATGCTTTCTGAAAGGGCTTTAAATGCATTTGAAGAGAACTTGTGTGTGTGTGTTCACAGCCTTGAGCTGTTGGCAAGTAGGCCATCATTAGAATAAGATTAATTGCTGTTTTATCATGACCTGATACAGATAGCAAATGTTTGTCTTTATGCACATTTTAACCTTCTGATACTAGTGTCCAATACAGTAGGCTGGTTATTTAAAAGCCATTTTAAGAATTCACAATACGTTCCATAACCTCGGTTTAATTAGATGTATGATCACCAATTAATTATATAATTACAACATTTGAAACAAACTATTAAACGATCATAACCTATTTATTTAATTCATTTAGATTTAAAAACACAAATTATATAGAATAAAAATATGGGTAAAATTAATTAAATGGATTATGAAATGTATAAAATATAAAACTACTGGATGACCACATAAATCATTTTTTAAAAAGTATCATTTTTACGTAGCCCTCCGTTTTCACTTTATAGCCCTTAATCCTGTAATTGTGGACAAATGTGGGCACAGAGGACTCAGGTGTGATCCTAATTTTTTATTATAAATGTTATATCACTGTCTTTGATAAAGTTTTGTCTATCCATTTATGGTGTGTTTTTTTTTATTTTGGGGGTATTTTTAAATTTATTTACTTCAAAAATTACCATATTTCTATGCAAATTAATTACTATGTAGTTTTATTTAATTTTTTTAATTATTTTTTTAACTACATTAAAATATCATTCCAATAAGTTCTTAGAGCTAAAACCTAAAGATGAAGTGACTTTGCTGTCACCTGGTGTCTTATTTTGGCTTATTTTACAATGCTCTAAATTACAGTTTTTCCCATTCATTTTTATGGGTGCCCATTTTTGAACCAAATACAAAATTAAGGAGGGTTTTTTTTTTCACTCACTTAACATTGTAGAATTCGAGACAATGTGTGTGTCAGGAGGCAAACTTAGGAAAAGTAGCCAAGTCTTGTACCGCTCAGATCAAGGGAAGTATTTTTTAAAAATAAATCAATACTATTTTGCCCACATTTGTCCAGAATACAGTTTTAGGGATAATTATAAAAAGTAATTTATGTGTTTTTTAGTTTTACATTTATACATTTCATAACCATTATTTATAATCGCAAAATATATAAAATTTGAAAAATATTACGTATATGTAAAATTGATTACAAAAAGCATCTAGTTATATCAGCATCTATGTTTAAATTATTAGAGTTGAATAGATATCTTTATATTTTATTGTATTAATTTACCATTGTATTTTCTCCTTGAAGGATGACGAGGAGGAACATCAACCCTCTCAGGCCCCAACAGAGGAGAAGAAGATCATTCCAGATCCAGACTGTGAGGATGTGTCTGAAGTGGACGTCCAGCACATCATTGAGTATGTTACTGGCTTAATGCTGGCTTTTTACTACATACAAATGGGTTCATGTCTAACCCCTCCCATGGTCCTTTTGTAATTCTTTTTTTTTGTATCCCTTTATTTTAATTTTCTTCAAGACAACATGCATGCACAATGCCACCAAAACAGTAACTATACATGAATATGACTAAATAATTTCTAAGCAGTTCCATTGCTACATTGAGCTGGTACTTACAGCTTTCAAGTTGACCACCCTTCCACCCACAATATTGCAATGATTGTAGAAGGTGTCTTCAAGTGCATATGGGTAAAGAGTGAACATCAGTCTTTTATCCTGGTGAACGGCAACAACAGAAATTAAAATAATGTTTTATATCAGACAGTTACATTAAAGGGGATGCGAAGCACACATAAAGCTTGTTCAGTCCACATATAAGAATTTTCTTATTGGTTCCCAAATCCTTAATGAAAATGGATCATTTGTCTTTTAATATAAATCTCAGTTCTTTCAAAGTGCAACATATTTCCCAGTTCCCTAGCCCACATCTCAAAAGTGGGACATAATCTGCTTTCCACATTTGTAAAATAAGTCTTTTTCTAGCATCATACACAGCAAAATAGCCTGTGTCTGATATTTATTACGAAAAGGATCCTGTCTGCTCCTAAAAGTCCAGTGTAAGGCTCAGGCTCCAAATCAATAGAATTTGCTTTCCCAAAATGGCTGAATTTTACTACATGACCATAAGGAATGAAACAGTGTGGCCGTCTGACATTTTACAATCGAAATTAATCGTGGGACAAATTTTATAATGAATAATGAAGCCTCTGAATTACCTGGCTTGAACTGAATCAAATTGTGTCTAGCCTTAACAGAACATTTATGTTTCTCAAGCACTCATCCCACATGTTTTCATGAATCTTAAAACCAATTTCCTCCTCTGTCATGTAGGGATGGGCAACAATTAATCAGCGATTAATTCACATCCAAAATAAAAGTGTTACATAATATATGTGTGTGGTGTGTAGTTAATTTGTGTATATATAAATACCCACACATGCATGTATATGTTTAAGAAAAATGTGTTATTAATATATCAAATATTTATATAATATTAATTATGTATAAATATATATAAAGTATATGCATGCAAATATTTCTTACATGTATACGTTCATGTGTGTGTTTTTATATACAAATTAGTTATACACACTACACCCACATATATTATGTAAAACACAAACTTTTATTTTGGATGCGATTAATCATTGTCCATCCCTACTGTCATGTTTTATTTTCTCTGTGTTATTGTCCACATTTTCTATCAGTAATTTGTAAAAGTTTAACACGTTACCACTCATACCAGGGTGTATATTAGCAATTCTCTCTAAAGTGGGGTTCAAATTCAAAACTTCAAAGTTTGGAAGTGCTTTCTAACCAAATCTCTTACTTGCAAATAAGATCCTGAATTGTTACCATTGAATGTTTCCATTGAAAAAGAGCTTATAGTGTCCTTTTGTAATTCTATTGTCATAATGGTGTATATAAATAAGGTCCCTCTCTCTCGCAGGCATGCCAAGCAGGATGTTGACGATGAATATGGTAGCGCAGCGTTCGCTCGCGGCCTTCAGTCTTACTACGCCGTGGCTCACGCCGTCACGGAGAAGGTGGATAGACAGTCAAGCCTGCTAATCAACGGGCAGCTCAAACAGTACCAGGTACATGCATACAGGCCAATCAAACTGCAAATACACCTTGATGACCTAAGTGAACTGCTGAGATTTGATAAATGGCATCTTTCCTGTCTGCAGATCAAAGGTCTAGAGTGGCTGGTGTCTCTGTATAACAATAACTTGAATGGCATCTTAGCTGATGAAATGGGTTTGGGGAAACCATCCAGACTATCGCACTCATCACCTACCTCATGGAGTACAAACGCCTCAATGGACCCTTCCTCATTATCGTCCCCCTCTCGTGAGTCACTGTTCACACTCTACACCAGGGCTTTTCAATTAGCTTCATTTGAAGGCTGGATTACCAAATTAATGAGTTAAAGACTCCCTCTGATGAAAACAATTTTTTTCAAGGTGTTAACATGTTCTTGTGTAATTTTTCTAATGTTAGAGGGTGTTTCTTGAGGAAAAATAAGCTCAAAGTTGCATTTCTGAGTATTTCTACATTCAATAGGCTGTGAATCAGTAGCAGATCGCTAAAATAGACTGGATTTGTGACGTATTAACTCCACTGGGTGGGGCCACAAGCTCATACTCCCCTCCCTCCATACTGATACTCCCTAAACTCTTTACAAACAAGCACATAGATAATGTATAGTCCATAAAACGGCACAGGTTTTGTGATTTTGGGTAAAAATGGCATAATCATAGTTTAAAGACCACTGGGTATGTTTATAAAATAGATCAAAATATGATCGGAGGGGACTTTAAGGTGGGTTGGTTTGGGTGTTTAGCTTATTTATTGAAAAATCCTTTTTTTATGTATTTTGCATAAGGTATTATGCATAAGGTATTTTGCACAGAAAATGTTTTTTGGTCAGGCGGAGTCCCATGGTACGCACAGTGCATATAGCTGTTCAGCTGCAGGTGTCAATGTGACTTATAAAAATAAAAAAACAAAACTTTTCTGAAGACCTTTTTGTATGAATTATCCTTTTGGGCTGAACACATCTGTAATTATACTCTTTGCAAGCACAAACTTAAGCCCTCTTTTTGTATTTTTTGGGCTATTATATTTGGAAACATTTCAACAGAAATCATTACAGTAATATTTGTTTTTTCTCTTATAGGACTCTGTCGAAACTGGGTGTACGAGTTTGATAAGTGGGCTCCATCTGTGGTGAAAATTTCTTACAAGGTAGTTATTTGATACATTTATGTAGTTATTGAATATTAAAGCATTTAAAAACAATTTTAACCCTCAGGTGCTCTTCGTTTCGGAGTCACACTTGTTATCTTCCCAGTCAAAAGTGACCGGACACCTAAAAATGAAACTTTCTCCATCCCAGTAAAACCAATGCAATTTATTTTTGTTCTATAATATGTATTCTTTTTAATTTAGTATTTTGAGACAATTTAATTGAATTTATTAATATTTATGTAATATTTATTGTTTATTTTTGCCATGGAAAATATATATATTTTTTATATATATACATATATATATATATATATATATATATATATATATATATATATATATATATTATTATATATATTAATGCAGTATTTTAGTTTAATATAGAGTCTAGGCCTTCAGAAAAAAAAATATTTTTTGAAGAAAATTAGCACCATCCGGTTACAGTATAGAGAAAAAGCGTAGAATCATGGTGTAACCACTAGATATCATGTACAGCTCTCTATGGAGAGGCATGTGAATTCCCCAGCTGTTTATGAACACATTTTTTTTGTTGTTGGTGGATTTGAATATATAGTTGAAACAATCTCAAAAACTATTTCTTATAAAAAAAATTGACAAGTCAAAAATTCACAATTTTGTTTTCATTTTTTTACAGTTTCCCATTCATTTCCTATGGGGCCCATTTTTGACCAAAGACCACAAGTGTGACTATTTTTTAAAACCACTTAGCATGCTCAGATCATGACCTCAATTTTTTTGTGTGTTCACATACATAATGCCATAAAAGTCACAAAGTTAAAAATTCAAAACATACTTTTTGTAATAAAAATTTATTGGTGTGTATGTGTATAAAAGTGTGTGTATGTATGTGTGTGTGTGTTGGTGGGTGTGTCTGTTTTACACTCTGGATGTTGTAGAGTGTCACCCCTTTCCTGCGGTGTACTTTTTTTTTAGAATTGTGGCCGATTTGTAGATTCAGAGAAAATTCAGAGAATTTTTTTTGTCAATTTCCCATTTATTTCCTATGGGTTGTCATTTTTCACAGAAGAGCAAAAGTGTGACTCATTTTTTTATGACCACTTTAAATTGCTCGAATCATGACCTCAGGTTTTTTTTTTTTGAGTGTTCACATACCCAATGCCATAAAAGTCACAGAGTTTCTTAATTTTCTGAAGAAGCTGTGATTTTTAAATATTCAAAACCGATTTCTCTAAAACCGTTTTTGTGTATAAAAGTGTGTAGTGGTGTGGGTGGGTATGTCTGTTTTGCACTCTTGATGTTTTAGAGTGTCACCCCTTCAATGCTGAGCACTTTTTTCTGCATCGATGGCCGATTTGTAGATTGTACACACAAAAATTCTCAAAGTTTTTGTGTTTTTGTCAATTTCCATTCATTTCCTATGGCCGGTCATTTTTGACCGAAGAGCACAAGTGTGACTATTTTTTTTACGACCACTTAGCCTGCTTTGATCATGACCTAATTTTTTTGTGTGTGTGTTCACACACCCAATGCCATAAAAGTCACCAAGTTTCGTAACATTCCGATGAAGCTGTGATTTTTTAAAATTTCAAAACAGAAATTTTTTCGGTCAGAAATGACCGCAGAGCACATGAGGGTTAACTGGTTTTCCAAAAATGAATGCAAAGGAATGGCAAATAAAACTAACTGGAGAGCAATCGAGAATATTACAGGATCAACAACTAATTTTCTTTGCTTGTTTTCGTCTTAGGGCTCTCCTGCTGCTCGCCGCGCGTTCCTTCCCATTTTGCGCAGCGGCAAGTTCAACGTGCTAGTCACCACTTACGAGTACATCATCAAAGACAAGCAAGTGCTGGCCAAGGTACAGACCTGCCGATTCAAGTTATCATTGTCACCCATTTACATTTTTTTTGCAACGCATTTTGACCACGAGCTAAGTTCATAATGATCCTCTCTGTTTCTCTCAGCTCCGCTGGAAGTACATGATAGTGGACGAAGGTCACCGTATGAAGAACCACCACTGTAAACTGACTCAGGTGTTGAACACACACTACCTGGCGCCCAGGCGTGTGCTGCTCACCGGCACGCCGCTGCAGAACAAGCTGCCCGAGCTGTGGGCGCTGCTCAACTTCCTGCTGCCTACCATCTTCAAGAGCTGCAGCACCTTCGAGCAGTGGTTCAACGCTCCGTTCGCCATGACTGGAGAGAAGGTAAGCTGATTTAAAGTTCGGACACTTGAAGTTTTAGTAGGTGTACAAGCACATTTGGACTGGATACAAGAAATTTTAATTATTTTTATGTGTCATCTTGCTCTGTAAACGTAGTTGTACAATGTTATGTTTTAAAGGTGGATCTGAATGAAGAAGAGACCATTCTGATCATCCGTCGTCTGCACAAAGTGCTTCGCCCCTTCCTGCTCAGGAGACTCAAGAAGGAAGTGGAAGCCCAACTGCCGGAGAAGGTTTGTTTTTGTGCTTGCAAACTATTCGGATAAAACAAATCTATTTTTCATTCTTTAAACTCTCAATTTGATTTTCCTGAAATACGAATTTTTGCCCTTTTCATCCCTCCTCCTTAAGTAATATTAAACATGTTTAATGCAAAAAAAACAGTAAACATTTACAATGTTCCAGGCATATTTTCCACACCATTTTCTTTACTAAATGAACACGGTATATTTATTTTGTTTATATGCACTAATATGAAAATGCGTAGCAATAGACATCAATACTACCCTACAAAGCAAAAAGGCAGTGACTATGCAGAGTGCCAAACTGAGAAAATTACTGTAACTCAGGCTTTTTGCAGTTACTATACAAATGACTACCATTTTTTCTCCAAAATGACACACATTTGAGATAAGATGTTTAGTCACATAACAAAGGATGCCTTAAATTGAATGAAAACGACAATAACAACTGTGACCAAAAATGCAGTTACTGCCTTTTTGCTTTGTAGGGCAGAATATCTACATACACTAGTGTTTAAAAGTTGTTTTCAAAATGATTTTGAAAGTTTTTCATGCTCACCGTGGTTGTATTTGCAAAAATACAGTAAAAAAAATGACTTTCCATTTTATTTTTATGTGTGAAATTGTATTAAAACTGACTCAGAATCATTACTCCAGTCTTCAGTGTCACATGATCCTTCAGAGATCATTCTAATATGATGATTTATGCAAAAAGACACATTTTCTTTCATGATTCTTTGAATGGAATGTTTAAAAAAAAACACTTTTGATCAAGTTAATGCATCCCTACTGAATAAAAGTATACGTTTCTTTACAAAAAAGAAACTCTAACCCAAAACTTTTAAAAGGTAGTAAATATTTTTATAAAAACATTTTAATGTTTTCTCTGTAGCCATTTTTCCATCCATTTTTCAATCGAATTATCTGAAGTTCGGTTAAAAAACGCATGCAAATAAAGCTGGTGAAAGTGTGTTTCCATCCAATGGCTTTAAAGCAAATAAAAACCTGTACGTAATGACGTCACATGCTGTTTTGCGATCAAATTGGTATATCGAATTGATTTGAGACATTTTAAGGTGTTTCCATTAATTTTCACACTGAATCAAACAACATTCAAGCAAACTTTTGCGACAAAGTTTTGTTAGACAAAACGCATCGCCATCTACCAACAAATGATCAATATTTCACAAGTTTTAGCCTAATAATGTTTAATGCCAGCTGATGGCGACATATGAATGGGATAATGTATATGCGAGGCGGGGTTGTATTCGCTATAACAACCGCCTCGCTATACATTATCCTGCTTATTACATATAAATCAATAAAATCAATAATTTGACACAAAATATTGACTTAAAAACGAGTTTATTGATTTAAAAAACTAGTATTGCTTCTGCTAAAGAAAATAGTCTGTTCCGTCTCTGAACTGCGTCCATGGCAACGGTGTGTTATAGCAGCGCCGCAGTCTGTTAACCAGAAATAACAGACCACATTCTACATTAGAATTCAACCAAGCCACGTAAAAACAAGCAAAACTAACCTAAGAGAAACAACAACGCTATAAACATTGCTATGATGATGCCGATGCACGTAAATGCCCGACGACAGCGGAGGTGACTGTGGTGTGGGAACGACAGCGCTCCATCAGTTCTGGGAGATCCTGGTTCTGAGACACTTCACGGAAACCCTTTGGTTGAAGCATTTTTTTACTTTGTCCACTTACATCTGTCTTTGTTGACATCCGCCATGTGTGCGCAAACAGACTGGCCGGAAATGAACTCGTCTTCTGACGTGTTGCAACCATAAAAGGGCCTAAAACTTAATCACAATTCATTATTTATTCGGCAAATAACGTTTCCATCAGCTTTTATCGCATTAGCCGTATATCGATCAAGAGAAAATCCGATGAGACCGAACGTATTTCATTTTAGTCGATATTCATGAAAATTCATCGAATTTTACTGTTTCCATAAGGTATTTTTCATTCGATATCACTTAATTCGGATAAAAACGTGTCAATGGAAACATGGCTTGTGACGTATATTTTTTTTATTTTTATTTTGCATTGTATCGTTGTTGTTTTTCTCTTATTTTTGTGGAAAGCACTTTGGTTCGTCTTGAGTGTTGTAAAGAGCTGTATAAATATTGAATTGAATTAATACACAAGAAGTGCCACATAGAGCCTGCTATTAATTGATTCACTGATAACTAAATGGCATGTTTGCTGCAGAAGCTTCTTTTTTCATGTTGAAATGTGAATTTGTCTGTTTCCTTGCGTTCAGGTGGAATATGTGATCAAGTGCGACATGTCGGCTCTACAGAGAGTGCTGTACAGACACATGCAGGCTAAAGGAGTGCTGCTCACCGACGGCTCTGAGAAAGACAAGAAGGTTAGCAGAAGGGATTCACGACGAGTGCGTGTGAGGAACGTTCAGTGTGTCTTTCTGAATTGGTCTAATATCCATCTCACTGTTACAGGGTAAAGGAGGCACTAAGACTCTGATGAACACCATTATGCAGTTGAGGAAGATTTGTAACCACCCGTACATGTTCCAGCACATTGAGGTGATCATTTGTTTTTCAGTCTTTTTCATCCTTATCTTCTGGATTTGTTGCACCTGGTTTGACATGTTTTGTTGTCTGTTTTGCAGGAGTCTTTCTCTGAGCACTTGGGCTTCACTGGAGGCATTGTTCAGGGGTATGTAGAGCACTTCCCGGTTATGGAAAGGTTTATAACTTTGCATTCTCGTTAGTTTTACCTGTGATTTTTACCCTATCCTGTATCACCTCACTCTTTAGACTTGATTTGTACCGTGCCTCTGGTAAGTTTGAGCTGCTAGACCGTATCCTGCCGAAGCTCCGCGCCACCAACCACAAAGTGCTGCTCTTCTGTCAGATGACCTCGCTCATGACCATCATGGAGGACTACTTCGCCTATCGCAACTTCAAATACCTGCGCCTGGACGGTGAGTTCACTTTGACCAGGTTCTCATAGAATGAAGAATTATTAGATTTAATAGTTCATTAAGGATTCTCAGTCAAGTTACAGACAGTCTAATCCAGTGGTGGAATGTAACGAAGTACAAATACTTTGTTACTTTACTTAAGTACATTTTTCACGTATCTTTACTTTACTTAAGTAGAATAAATAGTGCATACTTTTTACTTTTACTTCGTTACATTTTGCAGCAATTATTATATTTTCTACTCCACTACATTTCTACAACTTCTGTTACATTTTTGTTACATTTTCTGACCAGTTTTTCCCCTGCCAAAACATAATCTGACCGTCCGTCCGTTGCACGTTTGTCTCACCAGTGACGTTTGGTTGCCATAGATATATCAACTCGGTCACATTAAATGCGCCTCGCACGCAGTGCATTTATCGTGCAATTTATACACGAAAATTTACGTGCATAGGAAACGCACCGTGTGTAATATACGGTTGGTTAGGATTATGGCAAGCCAAGAGGTTCAGAATTACACCATAAATTAATCACGTTTAACTGCCAAACATAGTTATTAACATATAGTAAGGATAAGCATGATGTGTATATTGCCTAATTAATTGCAAGCTTGTTTCAGAAATGGTGACAACTAATTTTTTCCATCATTATATGAGTATTAGGTTGAATGAGTTAGAATGAATGTTTTATTAATCATTAGAAAATAGACATTAAGAGAATAAATTGTTATGCAAGTACTTTTAGTACATTTAAAATCAGGTACTTTTTACTTAAGTATGGTTGTCATTGTGTTACTTCGACTTTTACTAAAGTAAATATTTATCTGGTTATTTGTACTTTTACTTAAGTACTGAAATTCAGTACTTCCTCCACCACTGGTCTAATCATGCTGACATCTTTCTTTTGTCTTTGTAGGAACCACTAAGGCCGAGGATCGTGGCACGTTGCTGAAGAACTTCAATGATGCTTCCTTTAATTATTTCATCTTCCTGCTGAGTACCAGAGCAGGAGGTCTTGGGCTGAACTTGCAGTCTGCTGACACTGTTATCATCTTTGACAGCGACTGGAACCCTCACCCAGGTACAAAACCGTCCCTTGAAATATTTAGTTATGTTTATTAAGAGGGGAAGCTCTTAATGGCCACTGACAAAAGGGATATTGTTCAAAACTCCTATAATAATCTTTGGAATCATTAGTAACAAATCTTTAGAATAGGTTCATTGTCGATTATATATACATTGTCGTATACTTTGTATGGGATTGTATCATTTGGATCTTCAGAGTCATTGTAGAATGAATTGTATGAATGTTAATTTGTAATTTTAAGCTATAATCTTTAGTATAAAATCATTGTGGAACAGAATCTTTGGAATCAGTAGTAAAGAATCTTTAGAATTCATTGTTGAATAGAATCTTCAGTCTAGAATCAGAGTAGAATAGAATGTATAATTTAATATTAATTTGTAAAAATATATATATATAATTAGATTCAATGCAGAATTTAATCTTTAGTATAACATTTTGGACTAGAATCATTTGAATAGCATCACTGTAAAATAGAATCTTCAGAAATCCGTTGTAAATGATCTTTAGAATAGATTCATTGTTGAATAGAATCTTCTGACTAGAATTATTGTTTTGTAATTTGATCTTTATAATTATTGGAATATTCAAATATAATGTATAAATGGATGTTAATTTGTAAAAATATATATAATTAGATTCAATGCAGAATTTAATCTTTAGTATAACATTTTGGAGTAAAATCTTTAGAATCATTTGAATAGCATCAGTGTAAAATAGAATCTTCAAAATCCGTTGTAAATAATATTTAGAATAGATTCATTGTTGAATAGAATCTTCTGTCTAGAATTATTGTATTGTAATATAATCTTTAGAATTATTGGAATAGTATAATGGAATGTATAAATGGATGTTAATTTGTAAAAAAAATAAAATATATATATATATATATATATATATATATATATATATATATATATATATATATATATATAATTAGATTCATTGCAGAATTAAACCTTTAGTATAACATTTTGGAATAGAATCTTTAGAATCATTTGAATAGCATCACTGTAAAATAGAATCTTCAAAATCCTTTGTAAATGATCTTTAGAATAGATTCATTGTTGAATAGAATCTTCTGTCTAGAATTATTGTATTGTAATATAATCTTTAGAATTATTGGAATAGTAGAATAGAATGTATAAATGGATGTTAATTTGTACAAATATATATAATTAGATTAATTGCAGAATTTAATCTTTAGTATAACATTTTGGAATAGAATCTTTAGAATCATTTGAATAGCATCAGTGTAAAATAGAATCTTCAGAATCCGTTGTAAATGATCTTTAGAATAGATTCATTGTTGAATAGAATCTTCTGTCTAGAATTATTGTATTGTAATATAATCTTTATAATTATTGGAATAGTAGAATGGAATGTATAAATGGATGTTAATTTGTAAAAATATATATAATTAGATTCATTACAGAATTTAATCTTTAGTATTACATTTTGGAATAGAATCTTTAGAATTATTTGAAGAGCATCACTGTAAAATAGAATCTTCAGAATCCATTTGAAAATGATCTTTAGAATAGATTCATTGTTGAATAGAATCGTATGTCTAGAATTATTGTATTGTAATATACTCTTTAGAATTATTGGAATAGTAGAATAGAATGTATAAATGGATGTTAATTTGTAATATATATATATATATATATATATATATATATATATATATATATATATATATATATATATAATTAGATTCATTACAGAATTTAATCTTTAGTATAACATTTTGGAATAGAATCTTTAGAATCATTTGAATAGCATCAGTGTAAAATAGAATCTTCAGAATCCATTGTAAATAATCTTTAGAATAGATTCATTGTTGAATAGAATCTTCTGTCTAGAATTATTGTATTGTAATATAATCTTTATAATTATTGGAATAGTAGAATGGAATGTATAAATGGATGTTAATTTGTAAAAATATATATAATTAGATTCAATTGCAGAATTTAATCTTTAGTATAACATTTTGGAATAGAATCTTTAGAATTATTTGAATAGCATCACTGTAAAATAGAATCTTCAGAATCCATTTGAAAATGATCTTTAGAATAGATTCATTGTTGAATAGAATCTGTCTGTCTAGAATTATTGTATTGTAATATAATCTTTAGAATTATTGGAATAGTAGAATAGAATGTATAAATGGATGTTAATTTGTAAAAATATATATAATTAGATTCATTACAGAATTTAATCTTTAGTATAACATTTTGGAATAGAATCTTTAGAATCATTTGAATAGCATCACTGTAAAATAGAATCTTCAAAATCCGTTGTAAATGATCTTTAGAATAGATTCATTGTTGAATAGAATCTTCTGTCTAGAATTATTGTATTGTAATATAATCTTTAGAATTATTGGAATAGTAGAATGGAATGTATAAATGGATGTTAATTTGTAAAAAAAAAAAAAATATATATATATATATATATATATATATATATATATATATATTATTGATTCATTACAGAATTTAATCTTTAGTATAACATTTTGGATACTAAATAGTAATACATTTATCTACAAAGTTGTTCACTAGAATCTTTGGAGTCTCTGTATTGTTATGATATTGAATTCCGCAATATTTTATGTCTCTGATCGCCTCTCTTTGTTTCCTCATAGGATCTGCAAGCCCAGGATCGCGCCCATCGTATCGGGCAGCAGAACGAGGTGCGTGTGCTGCGTCTGTGTACCGTGAACAGCGTGGAGGAGAAGATCCTGGCCGCTGCCAAATACAAACTGAACGTGGACCAGAAGGTCATCCAGGCCGGTATGTTCGACCAGAAATCCTCCAGCCATGAGCGCAGGGCTTTCCTGCAGGCCATCCTGGAGCACGAAGAGCAGGATGAGGTACAGACACTCATTTATCACGCACCATTTCAGTGTCCTGTCAACAGGCTCCGTTTTCGGTAGCTGACGTTTACTCTCTCATATCTCAGGAGGAAGATGAAGTTCCCGATGACGAGACCGTTAATCAGATGATTGCTAGAAGCGAGGAAGAGTTCGATCACTTCATGGTCAGGAGTGCTACTTGTTTTCGCTCAACTTTTGTCGACTTGACGCTCTTTGTTTTGTTCTGACTTTGTTATTCCAATTCTTCCTGATTTTACTTCGACCAGCGCATGGATCTGGACCGGCGTCGTGAAGAGGCTCGTAACCCGAAGCGCAAACCCCGGCTGATGGAGGAGGGATGAGCTGCCCACTTGGATCATGAAGGATGATGCGGAGGTGGAGAGGCTCACCTGTGAAGAAGAGGAGGAGAAGATGTTCGGCCGCGGCTCCCGTCAGAGGAAGGAGGTGGACTACAGCGACTCCCTCACAGAGAAACAGTGGCTGAAGGTGAATGAGGAATCACAATACATCACATTGGGTGCTTCTCAATTCTTATTTGTGCATTCTCGCTTCCTTTCATCTCAGCTCCACCCCTGAGGATGGAGAAATTGAGGATGGTGGAATTAAAATGATTTTATATATATATATATATAGGGCTGTGAAAAAGTTAATTGTGATTAATCGCATCCAAAATAAAAGTCTGTGCTTACAAAATATATTTGTGTGTGCTGTATAAAATTATTTTGTATATATAAATACCTATGCATGCATGCATGTATATATTTAAGAATTATTTGCGCTAATTGGAATATATATGTATATATATATATATATATATATAAATACATAATCTATATTATATAAATATTTTATATATGAATAACACATTTTCTTAAATATATACATGCATGTGTGTGTATTTATATATACAAAATAATTATATACAGCACACACAAATATATTCTTTAAACACAGACTTGTATTTTGGATGCTAATTAATCACAATTAATTTTTGCACAGCCCTAATATATATATATATATATATATATATATATATATATATATATATAGGGAGTGTAACGATACACGTATTTCATATTTAACCGTTCGGTACAAGGCTTTCTTGGTTTTTCGGTTACGCATTTTTCGAACTGAACGGTTTGTTCGGTTCAATTGTCCTGCTGACCAACATTCTCGTGACTTCAAATGTATGTGCGTTGCGCGTGGCAGACGCATTGCCGCGTTCATAATGTAAGACAGCTGCTGCGCTGACTACAACATTGTCCAACATCAAATGGCAAATGTAATGTAAGCGGAACGAACCTGAGCTACTCATTATTGTGTGGTTGTCTGGATCATGAATCGTTATCGGTTTGGACCAATGCAGCACGAGCCGCGTCAAATTCTAAACTGAAAATAAACCTTTGTTTATAACTAGGCCTAATACAATATTACATTTCATTTTGTCCAAGGAGCTGTTTTGTTTTAAATGTTCCTAAGAAAAGTCAAGTATAGCTCCATCATTGCTCTAAGTTAAAAAAATCATACTTTATGATGTTAGTTTTAACAAAAATATAATTAAAAAAATTAAATCAAGGAAATTTCTCTGCCATTTCTTTTTGCAGTATTTGAAACATACCTGAACCGTGACACTAGTGTATCATATCGAACCGTGAATTTTGTGAACCGTTACACTCCTAATATATATATATATATATATATATATATATATATACATATATGAAGAGTTCAGATGCAAAAGCCTCTAAGTGCCATTTGAAATTTTCTTCTAAAATGATCATTTATATCAAGCTCTGTATATTAAAGTTCAGTAATTTCACTTAAATGGCAATGAAGATTACCTATTAATTGTCATTTAAGTGAAATTACTGAACTTAAATATACAAGCTTGATAAAAATGGTCATTTTAGAAGAAAATTTCAAATGACATTTAGAGGCTTTTGCATCTGAACTCTTCATATATACACACATACACATTGAGAATATTGAGAAGCACCCGGTGTGTTGATTCTTTTGTTGTAAAATGGCAAGCGGCATTGTACCTATTTTACTGCTTCTCAGGCCATCGAGGAAGGCACCCTTGATGAGATTGAGGAGGAGGTGCGCCACAAGAAACCGACCCGCAAGAGGAAGCGTGACCGTGACCTCGACCTTCCAGGCCCAGCCACGCCCAGCTCCAGTGGGCGGAGCAGAAGATAAAGACGACGACAGTAAGAAGCAGAAGAAACGCGGCCGTCCTCCTGCCGAAAACTCTCTCCCAACCCTGCCACGCTCACCAAGAAGATGAAGAAGACTGTGGATGCTGTTATCAAATACAAGGATGGGTTAGTCACAGTCATGTTCCTGTCTCAGTTAGAATCACGAACATGCCGGCTTAGTTTGAGCCGCATATTTCATGGTTAAAGGCAGCTGCAAAGAATTGAAGAAAATTATGTAATTTATGTCTCGCAACTACCCTCTTAGGTTATTTTCATATGCATTTATGAATTTTGGGAGATGGTTTAATCTGAAGAAATTTATGTAAATTTATAAGTCTTCATATAAATTTATGAAAATTTGTAAATTTACTCTTTTTTTAAAAAATCAGTTCATGCATTTTAACTTTGCTGGGAATCAAACCCATGATCTTGGCTTTGTGAGTGCTAATCTCTACTGTTAGGAATTAATAAAGCACACAGACTTCCTGATTAAAAAAAAAAAAAAAATTATATATATATATATTTTTTTTTTATAAATTTACATTTTGTGAAAAAGTGTTTAAAAGTTTATGGTTGTTTGCGAACCTAATTTTAAGGGTTTACATTTTTGTGTGAATTGTTGAACCCTATTATATTATTATCCATAACGATTAAATCGTATTATATAACATAATACAAGGTCTGAGACAAACTGTCAAAATGGTTCCAGACCAGATACATGCAGTGTTTCCATATTTATAGAGATATTTTATGCTTTAATTTATGTCGTTTAGATAACATTTTGTAATAATGTTTTGTCACTGTATTTCTCTACAGCAATGGTAGGCAACTGAGTGAGGTGTTTATTCAACTGCCGTCTCCGTAAAGAGCTGCCGGAATATTACGAACTCATTCGCGAAACCTGTGGACTTCAGGAAGATTAAGGTTTGTTAACTGATTTCATTGATTCATTTAAAGGTTTTTTTTTTTCTTAAAGTTTGTTTTGTCTTTGTAAATGCTTTGGCTGGTTCATAAACACCCATTGAAAAACATTAACTAAATCTCAATAGGTCATTCATAATAAGATATTAGTAAATAAAGATTCAAGTGTTGAATCCTGTTCTCTGTTTACAGGAGCGCATCAGGAGCCACAAGTATCGCAGTCTGAACGACCTGGAGAAGACGTCATGCTGCTTTGCCAGAACGCTCAGACCTTCAACCTGGGAGGGATCACTGGTAATATTCATCATACATGTTTATAGATTAATTGCACTAATGGGATCAGTTTGTAGGGCATCTTTAAAGTTATTTTTAAGAACCATTAAGATGTTTTTGCATTGATGACTTCGACAATTAGGTTCACTTTCTCCCTTCACTTTATGCTAAATATATCACAAGATATGCCAGGGCTTCAACATTAAGGCTTGTCCGCTTGTTCGGGACAAGTGGATTTTTTGTAGGACAAGTAGAAGAGAAATTAGTTGTCCAACCGGACAAGTTAAATTTCAAACAAAATAAAATGCCATGTTACTTTACGTTATGTGCCACTCATTACGTCTATTTTACAGATTTAATTTTACCGATTCTGAAACGAACACATTTTCGCGCTGCCTGTGAATGTCCTGAATGTGACTCACAGAAAGACGCGCCAGTATAAAGCCTTGTTTATACTCGATGCGTCTGCAAGAGCGTGAGTCTCCGCTGACTGCGCACGCACCTCTCCAAACGGACGAGGTGTTTATACTCGACGCGCTCGCCGTTGTGCTATTCTGTGAAACGACAGGGGGCAAACTCGGAGTAATTCTCCTCTAAACCACCAGGAATCAGCAGTGAAGAAGTAGTTTGCCGTTTATTAGTAGTTTATTAATTGCTAATTCATAAAAGAGTAAATGCAGTAGGTTTATTGTAGGCTACTTTCACTGCATGTAAACTACTTAAACAACTGAAGCCTTATTGGAGTGTTTAAACCTTAATTTTACCAGCAGGGCTTACTTCTGCTATTGTAGGCTTATTTTGTAAATGTAACCAATTACTTTAGACAAGTGCAAACTAGGTGCTTAATGCAAATGTGTTCCTGTTCACAAAATGAGATGTTATGGTCGCCCATCAATGCAAATGTCTCTGTGTATAGAAGGATCATAAACATGCTGGTACAGTATCGTACCAGTTCGGCCAGATTCGGCTCGTAGTCGTCCATCTTCGGATGTGGCGCGGCGCGGAAAGTTACAAAAAAGTGCCGTGCACACCGCCAGGCGATATGGCTTCTTGCGCACCCAACGCGCGCGACCGCCCACACCGCAATGACGTCATTTTTACCGCGCGCCCTTCGCGCTCTTGCGGACGCGTCGAGTATAAACAAGGCTTAATGCGCATGCACGACCGCGAACATGCACGCGAGTCGCGCCAGAAAGTTATCTTTGGCGCTTAAACGAACATCAACAGCCAAAATGTCATTTGTCGAGTATCTTCATAAAATAAGAGCAGTCTCTATGATGGACATAAAGAGTTGTGCACTCGTGAGAGAATGAGGCACGTGTGAGATCTGCGTCTCTGTCCACAGCTGATGCTCTTAAAGGGCCAGCTACCAATAAAGCGTTCTGTCAGTAAAGTTGATGAAAGAACAAATGGAACAGAGAAAATGACTTACTGCTCTTGACTAAAGAACTTGTGTAGCTTTAATAAGGAGTAAGTCTATATATAATTTATACAGCGCAGACTGTTTGATAACTTTATTCAATTTCTGTATATGTCCTACTACCTTTTAGACAGTTAATTCTTTATCCAGACATCAATGGCTTATTAATCATTATAGGTGTTATCGATCATTTAGTTGTTATTGCTAATTTCAGAATGATCACTAATCTGTGTGTGAATTTGGTTTAGAACCAAACAAGTTGACTCATGAAACCATTTGTTTATTATATCGCAATCGCATATCACAACCGCAACATTGACCTCAATAATCGCAATATGACATTTTCCCCAAATCGTGCAGCCCTAGATAAAATTATAAATCTTTACCCGGACAAGTAACTTTTGTGCAGGGACAAGTGAAACATAAATTTACTTGTCCGAAGGACAAGTGCCTCAAAAAGTTAATGTCAAGCCCTGGATATGCTATTGTTGTTTTATTACTTTTAAATCATTTTTTTTTATTTTAAAGGTATATTCATTTTAATTTTTAAATTAGTTTTTTTTGTAAATGTCTATATAGTTTTTGTTCATTTCAGTTGGTTTTAACTTGTAGCTTGTTAGTCATACTTCATTTAGCTGATTCCAATATGATATATTATATTTCAGATCTCACGAGGACTCTATCGTGCTGCAGTCTGTGTTCACCAGCGTGCGGCAGAAGATCGAAGAAGAAGTAGAGAGCGAGGGAGAAGAGAGTGAGGAGGAAGAGGATGAGCTAGATGAAGGATCAGAGTCTGAATGTAAGTATCGATGATACTGCCACTGTAACTGTAAATTCATTTTTGTGAAAATTTATAAAATTTGCAAAATTGAAATTGAAGTCCATGATTAACACACATAATGCATGCATGTGTTTTAGCTCGTTCCGTGAAGGTGAAGATAAAGCTGAGTTGAAAAGGACAAGGTGGAGAGAGGGAAGGGAAGACGCCGAACTGGACGCAGCTCGCGCCCTAAACCTGTCGTTAGCGACGATGAGAGTGAGGACGACCAGGAAGAGGTACTTATGAATAATGAATATTGAACTTAAAGAGAGAGTTCATTCAATGAAAAGCCTCTTGTCTTTTTCTCATCCTTATGCCATGCCCACCTAATGTGTATAGTTACAGGAACATACAATGTGTATTATTTAGGGGTGGGCCGTTATCGGCGTTAACGTGAGACTCTTGTTGGGCGATAAAAAAAATATTGCCAGTAATCTATTCTCACAGTTGAGTTGGGAGCTGACTAATACCACGCAAGCTATGATGACTTTCACTTTGATATTTTAGCGCAGATGTAGTCGAATTGCACTGTAAGGGCCGTTTAAAACCAATATATTGAAACGTCTGTTTATCCAGACATTAGGAAAATATCAGTCTATGCATTTTATATCTAATATGAGGGAAATACACATCCGTAAAAGGGGTCGCACACCGAACGAGAAGCGCAGCGCGTTTAGGGGCTGTTTACACCTGGCCACTTCATGCGTTTTCTTGAAATCTGATATAAATCCGATCTTCAATTCCCCCACGCTATATGCGGATTTAAATGAAGTGCACGTCACCAAAAACAACAGATATAGGCCTATGAGCTGCATTTTGATCATCGGCTAATTTCAAAATCAGCAAAGACGGCAATAAGAGAGAGCGGCAACCTGGTAAGATCATTTAGTTTCTTTACTTTTAATGAAGATGGTAGTGTTAAGTGCCTGCGACTTACTTTCACTTTGATTTGCGATAGATTGCGGCGCGCTGGCTTGATAGGCGCTCAGCTGCTCATCTGAGGTGATGCGTGTCGCAGCGCCGTCATATCTGACTAAAATAACATGACATATGGCCTATAACACGCTCTCACGCGTTTATTTTCTTAGCATTTTTGGGAGTAGTAACCATTTACATATGTGGTTTCAACAACCAGATGCATTTACACATGTCCAGTTTCGTCTGGAATGTGGCCCAGACTACCTTCTGATGTGGTTTGAGTGATCGGAGTTTCGGTCATTTTCAAGATCGGATACAGAAAACGTATGAAGTGATTTCAGAGCATCCGTTAACTGAATTAATTGAGAATCTCACCTGAAAATCCAATAACATCAGCAATTGTCATTCAAGCAGCTGATTTCTGTATTATGCATTATATGCATTCATCAGATATTTCATCCCTCTCTATTCATTTGTATTGTAAGAAAAATAGCTTCCCAGATACTACAAAATAATTCATGTCGTGTTACATAGAAGAAAAGTAGATCAAATGGGTTTAGAATTACACAAGAAAACCTTATTAAAAAACTGATTTAGTTATTATTTTGTGCTGTTTAAAACTAGGGTTGACAATAGAATAAAATAATTATGATTACTCTCATTATTTATAATAATATGAACATTCCAGTGTTAAATCTTGTATAAAACATATTTAGACCTAATTACAAACTACCTGCAAGGTTATTTATTTGGGTATAGCACACGCCTTTGATAGAATTCAAATGAGCCATTTTAATCTAGATTAATCTAGATTAATTTCAAAATTAATCTAGATGAAAAAAATTAATCTATGCCCACCTCTAGTATTGTTGCATGTTTGTATTGCGAATATTGTAGCATCGATATATTGTTACACCCTATTGGGAATGGTATGAGGGTGTGGGTTTTAATGTGAGTTTTAGGCATAAGTGAACTGTCCCTTTAAAAAAGTACAGATATTAAGATATTTACCCTCGTTGTTCTATTATGCTAATTGTTTTTCAATTGTTTTGTACAGGAGCATTCGGCTAGTGGCAGCGAAGAAGATTAAACCTCCTTCAGGACCAATTCATGTCTGATCGCTCACTTCTGCAACAGATTCAACAGATGCCCTCTCGGAAGGGCCTAGTTTTACCCTTTTTTTAAGAGAGAGGACACTGGTTAAATGAGAAAATGACACTATAAAATGCAGAAAAGAAGAATGCCCCTCCATTTGCATATTTAAGCAGACGATATCAATTTATGTATAGCAAGACAGTTTACGTATTGAGCTTTTGTCTTTCTTTCCATATTTGTTTTTATGATTTTTCACAAGGACGTGACATAAGATATTTGACATACTTAACTCAGTGGACCGGTAAGAGTGGATCATGTTTCGATGTCTTCTTGATTTTAGCCGCGTTTTGAACGTCACCCCTTCATCCCCCGCCCCGGAACGCATGTTGTTTGTGGAAAACGCAGCCGGTTAGTTCTTTCCGTTTTTCTCTTGATGTCTCTGTTTAAATTAAGATTGCAAACAGGATAAAGGTACTTCCTCCTTGTCAGGGGAAATGGGGGAGAATAGGGTGTAGGATTCTGTACTGTCAGTGTCACTGGATTTCCAAAATGCACAATAAAAGCGTCTCAGAAATACTCAATGCTTCACAGTTTTTCAAAGTCAAAACTGGTAAACTGCATTGAGTAACCGTGTTTTGCTCTACAGGTTTCTGCAACAGTCACATAACCGAAAACTGAGTACCATTGTGTAATAAATAGGCGGAACAGGTTTTCCAAATTCATCTCTCAGCAATTTGCACGAATTTTATGAGGTGGCTAAATTCGCCCTTAAACCTACCCATCGCTTATAAGACTTCTGATCAATTTGTCCTTTACAAATTCATGTTGATTTAGCACTGTTGCTACATGACTTTTTGACCCCACTGTCCACAACCATTTTTTCTGTAGATTTCTGTAGCTTTTTTTTTTTTTTTGTCCATTTATTCATGAAAGAACATAGGCTGTTTCTCCAGAAAGTCCAACACTGAACTGTTGGTTTAGTGACGTTTGTAAATATCCTAACGTTGCCTAACTTTGGAAGACTGGCACTGGAAATTCCTAACTAGCTTATTTTATCTGATTTGTAAGTGTTTTTTTCTTATTCTTCTTGAGATAAAACATCAATATTTAATGCACCCTAAAAAGGATTTTATAAAGTAACCTGATTTTATTTTTATTTTTACGTTTTGTCACAGGTTAGTTTTATACATCAAATATATTTGAAATTTAAAGAAAGAGTTCACACAAAAAAATGAAGATTCTGTCACTGATTACTTAACCTTTATGTCGTTCCAAGCCTGTAAAACTTGTTCATGAAGATTTTTATTATTAAATCTGAGAGCTTTTTGTTCCTCAATAGACCGTCGTGCAACGACCACTTTGACTCTTCCAAAAGTTAATGACATCGTAAAACTAATCCATATGAATTTAGTGGTTTAGTCCAATGTTTCTGAAGAGACTTGGTTGCTTTATGATGAACTAATTTAATTTAGGCTTATTTTTCACATATAAGCATTGATCAGAGAACATAAACAGAAGCTCAACCAAGCCTGCTTGATGAGTGAAGCTCAAACGTGCTGCGTAACGTGAGAATTAACCTCATTGGTTCTTGCTGAAGCTCAAACGTGCTGCGTAACGTAAGAATTAACCTAATTGGTTCTTGCGGAAACTCAAACGTGCTGCGTAACATGAGAGTGAATCTCATTGGTTCTTGCTGGAAAGCTCAAACTGTGTCTGCGTGAATCGAGAATTAATCTCATTGGTTCTTGCTGAAGCTCAAACGTGCTGCGTAACAAGAATTAACCTCATTGGTTCTTGCTGAAGCTCAGACGTGCTGCGTAACAAAAATGAACCTCATTGGTTCTTGCTGAAGCTCAAACATGCTGCGTAACATCGAGAATGAACCTCATTGGTTCTTGCGGAAACTCAAACGTGCTGCTGTAACACACCACACAATTGGCTTTTAATTGGTAAGTATGTAACTATAATTGAGTTATTTTCAATCGACCAATTTCTTACTTTCACATTTAAAAGATTTCAAGAGGTTACTTAAAGGGTTAGTTCACCAAAAAATGAAAATTCTGTCATTGTTTACTCACCTTCAAATTGTTCCAAACCTTTTTGTGTTTATTTGTTCTACTGAACACAAAGGAAAGATATTTGGAAGAATGTTTTAATGCAAACAGATCTCAATCCCCTTTACTACCATAGTATGTTTTTTCCTATGGTAGTCAATGGGGAATGAGATCTGTTTGATTAAAACTTTCTTCCAAATATCTTCCTTTGTGTTCAGCAGAACAAATAAACACAGAGGTTTGGAACAACTTGAGGGTGAGTAAATGATTAAATAATTTTCATTTTTGGTGAACTAACCCTTTAACTTTTACCCTACTTGTAAGTCTGCACAAATACTGATCAACATGGTTGTTTGCTTTGCGGTCCAAATAAATGACTGATAACAACATGTTTTATTGAACTTAAGGAAATTAATTTAAATCTCTTTAAATTATTAAACAAAGTTATGTTTGGACCAACATAAGATTTTCACTTAAGTGTAAATATTATATAACTAAGAACATGCCATTTTCACTTCATTCACTAATTTTACCTAAACCAACTGAATTGTGTGTTGACCCATCTAAAATAAGTTATTTTGAATGAACTAAATTACATTTTTTTTATTCATTTTTATCCCCACAGTTTAAAAAAAAGTATCTTGTTAATATCAGCCTAGAATGGAAGTGTGGCATGTTAGACTCTCTCTCCTATTTCACAATACTGGAATTTTTTACTTTATTATTAGGTGGGTGGTTGGAGCCTTAAATTAGACAGGTTGACAGCGTTCACGTATTTACCAGCAGGATCAAACTCATGAGTAGAAGTCCACCATCTGCTTAATCAGAATATGGGGATGTCATTTATGTTCTTACTGGCAGTTACTTTGCTCTGTCCTGTTCAAACAAGTGAGTAAACGTATGTACATTTATAACATAGGCAAGCCTTTTTTTAAAATTATATTGCAAGAGTTACGTAAAATTTAGGTCTTTCTCTCTTGAAAGTTTTTCTTTATCATTTTAGCAAATGGAAAGAAACGCATTTTTTATTTTCATCAAACAACATACAATATAATACAATATAATAAAATTAATTTTCTCTTTATTTATTAAAATGCATTGCATGCAGTTATAACTGTAATTCAAGTCTTAACCTGTACCAACATCTGTATTTTTACTGCCTTTAGAAGATATATTACTATTAGTTAGTCTAATGTAGGCTGTAACGATTAGTCGACATTGTCGACAAATATCTTTGTTGTCGAGTAGTCGTTTGATCTCACGTGACCTAATGTAAGGGCGTGCAATATCGCGATTTGACCGCTACGGCGCTTTGGCGCTAGAGTGTAATGCAGCCCTTTATAAATGCAAGTGCGGTAAAAGAAAAAACAGCGCGAATTATGACGAGTGCAAACGAATCCGAACTAGCAAGGTTTGGCAAAGTTTTACAAAACTTAAAACCAACAATGCTGTCATGTGCAATACATGCAAGGCAGAACTTGCTTTTCACGGGAGCACAACATGCATGTTGGAGCACTTAAAGAGGAAACATCCGGGCAAAAGAGGAGCCGGTGAGAGTCGAGTGTTCTCCAGCTGGAGCTAACTAAACTACTGGTAAATATCTTTATTAGATCATGCAATACTACTAATAGTAATAATATCATCAATAATAATATAATTACAGTAATGTGATGATTTATTTTGCATAGAATAAAGCTTGATTGAGCTTAGGAGTCAGAGCTGTTTTTATTATTGTAACACTATTTGGTATTAGTCTTATTACTTGCCTGTATTTTGTTCCATAGTCATGAAAACTTACAAAAGGAGATGTTTGGAATAATATCATGGCAGTTACTTTTTCTTTTTCATTCTGTAAATTAAAAGGTGAATGAGAACATCTCTGTCAGCTCAATTCTCATGTAACAAAAAAAAAAAACGATTGTAATTTTATATCCTTAATGGTTTGCTACCCTTTTTGTCTCCTGAAGTAATGACCCTTTTTCTGTTTCAGTTCTATGAAAAGCATTGGGCTTATTAAACAATGCTTAGAGAGCATTTGTGTGTGATTTGAGTTAAACTTAACCCTCAGGTGCTTATCGTTTTCGGAGTCACACTTGTTATCTTCCTGGTCAAAAGTGACCGGACAACTAAAAATGAAACTTTTTCCATCCCAGTAAAACCAATGCAATTTATTTTTGTTCTATAATATTTATTCTTTTTAATTTAGTATTTTGAGACAATTTAATTGAATTTATTAATATTTATGCAATATTTATGGTTTATTTTTGCCATGGAAAAATATATATATTTTTTTATATATATATATATTATTTTTTCAAAAAAAATATTAATGCAGTATTTTAGTTTAATATAGAGTCTAGGCCTTCAGAAAAAAAATATTTTTTGAAGAAAATTAGCACCATCCGGTTACAGTATAAAGAAAAAGCGTAGAATCATGGTGTAACCACTAGATATCATGTACAGCTCTCTATGGAGAGGCACGTGAATTCCCCAGCTGTTTATGAACACACTTTTTTGTTGTTGGATTTGAATACATAGTTGAAACAATCTCAAAAACTATTTCTTATAAAAAAAATTGACAAAAAAACAAAAATTCACTTTTTTTTCTTTTCTTTTTTTTTTACAATTTCCCATTCATTTCTTATGGGGTCATTTTTGACCAAAGACCACAAGTGTGACTATTTTTTAAGACCACTTAGCATGCTCAGATCATGACCTGAATCTTTTTTGTGTGTTCACATACATAATGCCATAAAAGTCCCCAAGTTTCGTAACTTTGCGATGAAGCTGTGATTTTTAAAAATTCAAAACATACTTTTTGTAATCAAAATTTATTTGTGTGTGTACGTGTATAAAAGTGTGTTTGTATGTGTGTGTGTTGGTGGGTGTGTCTGTTTTGCACTCTAGATGTTGTAGAGTGTCACCCCTTTCCTGCGGTGTACTTTTTTTTTAATTGTGGCCGATTTGTAGATTGTACATACAAAAATTCAGAGAATTTTTTTGTGTGTGTCAATTTCCCATTCATTTCCTATGGGTTGTCATTTTTGACAGAAGAGCAAAAGTGTGACTAATTTTTTTACGACCACTTAAATTGCTCGAATCATGACCTCAGTTTTTTTGTGTGTTCACATACCCAATGCTATAAAAGTCACAGAGTTTCGTAATTTTCTGAAGAAGCTGTGATTTTTAAATATTCAAAACAGATTTCTCTAATCACAATTTATTGGTGTTTTTGTGTATAAAAGTGTGTATGTTTGTGTGTGTGGGTGGGTATGTCTGTTTTGCACTCTTGATGTTTTAGAGTGTCACCCCTTCAATGCTGAGCACTTTTTTTCTGCATCGTGGCCGATTTGTAGATTGTACACACAAAAATTCTCAAAGTTTTTGTGTTTTTGTCAATTTCCCATTCATTTCCTATGGCCGGTCATTTTTGACCGAAGAGCACAAGTGTGACTATTTTTTTTACGACCACTTAGCCTGCTCGGATCATGACCTCAATTTTTTTTTGTGTTCACATACCCAATGCCATAAAAGTCACCAAGTTTCGTAACATTCCGATGAAGCTGTGATTTTTAAAATTTCAAAACAGAAAATTTTTCGGTCAGAAATGACCGAAGAGCAACTGAGGGTTAAAGAGAATGACCTGTTTAGTTGGCTCTAAGTTCATTAAAACCACTATTTCAAAAGCTGAACTGATTTTCTTTTTTATATTATAGTAAGAATATGTATAACTCAATGTTTTAACTAATTGAAAAAGCTGAATAATCATTCCAAACTTAATGATTAGCTGGCAAAATAATCGACGATTAGTCGATTAATCGTTCTAATAATCGTTAGATTAATCGATTATCAAAATAATCGTTTGTTGCAGCCCTAGTCTAATGTGGTAATGCCGCAAAATTAGTCCTACCTGTCGCGACTTTCCTTACCCTGAATTCTCCATAGAAAAGAAGGAATTCTCTTATCTATTATCAAGGTAAAATCTACTTACTATTCCCAACAAAAATTGCTTAGTGTATAACATGTTGAAGATTTTTGTACATACAGTCGATTCATTAAAGGATTGCGGTTTCCTCACAAAAGCGGTTTAATTAAACACAATTACATGCTGTTACAACAGAACCAAACCCCTAACACCTAACGTGCAGATTTTACGACCATGATTAGAAAAATCTTTCGTCACGCCTCCTACCTTTCTGCAGAGAGGATATGAAAAGTAGATAACTTGAGGAAAAACAACTTAGAGCCGGAGAGAACAGATATTGTTCGAAGATAGGCGAACCCAGTATTTCCGATATTGTTTAACGTTAACGTTAATAGAGGCTTGCTGCACGGTAGTCTGCATTACCCCATATGTGAAACTATTTTCAAGCTGAGAGTAACCCGCAAAATGTGAGACAAATCTTTAGAAATAAAACTTTAGAGATAAAATTAAAATACGGAAAACAATATGTAAAGTATGTATGTATGTACATTAAACAGATTGTGTGGATCTTGCATCCAAATGTTGATAAGGGCAAACTTGGTAATAACTTGAAGATGTTATGATAATAAACAAAAAAAAATGCATTTAACACATTGAACACTGTTCCAGAAACACTTGCAGGGACAGAAGCAGCAAGCACATCACAAGATCCTACTTCAACTGCTCATCCTTTAAATGTTACTGAGAATGTGAATAAAGGTAAGAACAGTGTAGTTTTTTTTTCAACTCTTAAGTGTTTACGCATTCAATGCACTTGTAATATTTTTTAACAGAAATTACATTTGGCTTTTTTTCATATAAATGGTCCTTCTCAGTCACAATCATGAAAGATTTAAGTAATAGCACAAGTGCATGGCCACTTGTACTATTCAGTACTATTTTTTACACTATGTACATCAACTAATTGTAGAAAAAATATCCGAAATGTAATTTATGGCTCGGCTACATTATTCCTTAATTGTCCATCCGTGTAGCCTACTTTGTGTGTGTGTGTTCGTTCAATTAAAGGGGTGATGAAATTTTCCTTGAGCTTTTGACATCTAAGAGGTCACCATATTATAAGAACATCCTGTAAGTTTCAGAACTGAAAACGACCTTGTTAGTCCAATAAAAGCTTTTATTGACACCAGCCTTAACAAACGCTTCGTTTTTGAAAGTGTGGAAGTATGACGTCAAAGACGCTAAAACCCCACCCACTCATCAACGCCTACTTCAACACGACTGGTTTAGCCCCGCCCACCGATTCGCGCATTCACGCATAGGTAAACAAAAGCATACCTCGTGATGACACACCAGAGCGAGCTCCCAGCAATAAACATTCCGTTGACAAAATGTTGTGCCGTGCCTGGCTGCGGAAGAAGACAGTCGCTGCATAAGCTTCCTCTGGATTCCAATATTAGGAATGCCTGGTTAAAATTTGTTTTTAATGACGTTCCAGCAGATGAGTGTAAAACATTATCCGTATGTTCGCTTCATTTCACCGAGGATTGTTTTGTCAACAATTCGAGGCTGGATTTGCAGACCGATTAAGAGAAAAGAACGGTGGTGTGCCGTCTATATTGGATCTGACAGGAATTGTGCAACACACACAACTCTGGGTTGCCATTTGACAACATTGGACGTTTTCCCTCACGTGCACCGACGGGTGAGTTAAACTCATTATAATATAAGAGGGAGAAATGAAGACGACACAGATATGCATTTTGTGTATGACCTAGAAGTATTTATTCAGCGATCGGCGGTTAAAAGTTAACATCTTGTACGGAACATGATTAGTCTACGTTACCTTCTATATTGGATCCAACAGGAGTGGTGCAACACACTTATGTGAGTAATATTTTTATTTTAGAAATAATAATCTACTCGGCTAGCATTGCATTGTTACAGATCGTTTGATATCTAATAATTATGTGTATGTGTCTACAAGTATCCGTTGTATTCGAGGTGCTGTTGGTTCATTGTCCTGCGATTCGGGATCGGACTCTAGGTCAAACATGTATGGGGCGAATCGTTCCGGTTGCCATTTTACAACAGTGGTTTTCAAAACAAATCCCCCCACGTGCACCCACCAAAACCAACGACAGAGTTGAAGCTCATTATAATATGCAAAACTGTTATCCACTCACAGCAGTGGGCGTTTACCTCCTAGTCTTCAATGCGAAACGCCCATAAAATCCAAGCATTTTTCAAGTAGGCTGAAGACTAGGGAAGAAAATAGCCCAAGCGAACGTCATAAGTTGACCTCAGACAACAAAACAAAAACATTTAAAAAAGCCAGTTCATGACCCCTTTAAGTAACAAAATATTTAAACTCAAATCAATATTTCGTGACGTGTCTAATTATTTATGTGGCAAATAGCTGTGTAATAAGTCCCTCTGTAGGGTCCAGATAACCTTGTTTGGGTTTCATCAAATGCCCTACCAGAGAAGATAACAGTCTGGATCACTGCTACACTACAGTCAGTGAAGCCTACCACGCAGTTCCTCGTGCAGCACTGGGTCACTCTGACCATGTCATGGTCCACCTGATTCTTGCCTACAGGCAGAAACTAAAACGCTGTAAACCCGCTGTGAGGATATGTTTAGACTCTACTGATTAGGACATGTTAAGTTCTACTACCAATAGCCTGCATGGGCATATCCTGTGAAGACTGCGGTATTCCAACACGCACCGACGGTGCATTTTAACATGATAAGCCCTGGTTCTCAGGTAAACTCAGAAGGTTGAGGGTGGAGAAAGAAAAGTGTTTAGGAGTGGGGACCGAGATAGATTCAAGGAGTCGAAAAAACAGGTTTGGAAAAGCCGTGAAGGAGGCTAAACGACTATTACAGAGAGGCTTCAACACCATTTCTTTGCTGACTCTTCTTCTGTCTGGAGGGGCTCAGGCAGATTACCAACTACAAGCCCATTGCCCTCCACACCACTAATGACTCTCGCTTGGCTTATGACCTGAATGAGTTTTACTGTAGATTTGAAAGGCAACTGGACGGTCCTGTTCTACACCCTTCACCAGAGCCACAGCGTTGGCTCTCTCCATTCAAGTGAGTGAAGTAAACAGACTCTTCAAGAGGCAGAACCCATCTCTCCAGCCACCCCTAAGCACTGCGAAGACCAGCTGTCTCCTGTGTTCACCATCTTCAACACCTCTCTGGAGACATGCCATGTACCAGCTTGTCTTAAGTCCTCCACCATCATCCCTGTGCCCAAAAAGCCAAGGCCTATAGGACATAATGAATACAGACCCGTCGCCTTGACCTCGTGGTAATGAAGTCCTTTGAGCGTCTGGTGCTGGCCCACTTCAAATCAATCACAACCTCCTCTCCTGGATCCCCTGCAGTTTGCCTACTGAGCCAACAGGTCTGTGGACGACGCAATCACCATGGCACATCCTCCAGCACCTGGACTTTCTGGCAACCTATCCCAGGATCTTGTTTGTGGACTTTAGTTCCACCTTCAATAATATCTATTTCTATTTATTTCTAAAGAAACACGACATGATATAAAAGGCTCCATTACTTTGAATCTTATGCTATGGCCCTGTAGAAGCTGTTTTTGTAAAACCAAATAAATTGTGTTTGAGTTTCTTTCTCCTCCACTTGCCTCAGTGGACTTAATTGTGACACTGATGATGCACAAAACAAAATACACAATAATGTAAACAAAAATTGGAACTTTATTTCTCACATCTATGATTTTATCTCACATCTTCGACTATTTCTTGTAACTGTGATTGTTTTTCGTGATTGTGTCTTTATCTAACAAATGTGTTGTTCAGATAGATTGATATGTAACCTTCTCCTCTCTCTCTTGATAACATTAGTTTCTCAAGATGAAGACGTGCCAGTCACAAGCAAGAACCAAACAGTGCAAAATGAAGGTAAAGCTCATGCTTACAATCTAACAACTACTGAAATTTGTGATGCAATGTCTTTTTGATTGAGATTTAAGAGCCAGAGCAACGTTTTTCATAATGCAATGCAAATAAATGATCAAATTAAAACACCTTTAACCCTTTCGACTTACACAATAATGAAAATGGCCATTAAAATGTTCATGGTCCTGAATGAGTAACAGTCCCACTTTGCCTCACTGAATTATAACTTCTGCCAACATGTATCATGATTCTCAGTTTGTTTTTGCTTTGTTTAGAGTTCAAGACCTGCGACTCTAATCATTTCAACTGTGGTGATGAACGCAAATCATGTTTGCCTTTAATGTGGAGGTGTGATGGTGATAAGGACTGTCCGAATAATGCAGATGAGGAAGGCTGTGGTGAGTGACATGTCTTTAAATATCATCTTTTCTGCACTACCTAGATGAACATAGTTAAAAATTGTCCCTGTCCCACATGGCACACTTCATAAGCACTTTCAGTCTTTTGGACTTACAATGGCTGCCGCATGTGCGTTAAGTCCAAGAGAACATAGGGTGTCCTGTCCATTTAGTCATTTTAGGTTTCTGAAGGGTCCTCGTGAGCGCTCCCTTTGCTGCCGATATGCACCCCTGATGCACACTTTTGCCTTTGCCGAGCCCGCACTGATGGCCTTTCCAAGTACCCACACTTGCGGTCTTTGCACTTGACCACTTGTCTACGCACATGTCATACAGTATTTGGCCCAAGTGTTCAAGTAGGCATGAAGACTGCAAGTGTGTGTGCAGAACTTTTGATTACCCAATTGGACACACTTACACTCAGCGGCCACTTTATTAGGTACACCTGTCCAACTGCTCGTTAACACTTAATTTCTAAGCAGCCAATCACATGGCGGCAACTCAGTGCATTTAGGCATGTAGACATGGTCAAGACAATCTCCTGCAGTTCAAACCGAGCATCCGTATAGGGAAGAAAGGTGATTTGAGTGACTTTGAATGTGGCATGATTGTTGGTGCCAGAAGGGCTGGTCTGAGTATTTCAGAAACTGCTAATCTACTGGGATTTTCACGCACAACCATCTCTAGGGTTTACAGAGAATGGTCCGAAAAGAAAAAACATCCTGTGAGCGGCAGTTCTGTGGGCGGAAATGCCTTGTTGATGCCAGAGGTCAGAGGAGAATGGCCAGACTGGTTTCGAGCTGATAGAAGGGCAACAGTGACTCAAATAACCACCCGTTACAACCAAGGTGGGCAGAAGAGCATCTCTGAACGCACAGTACGTCGAACTTTGAGGCAGATGGGCTACAGCAGCAGAAGACCACACCGGGTGCCACTCCTTTCAGCTAAGAACAGGAAACTGAGGCTACAATTTGCACAAGCTCATCGAAATTGGACAATAGAAGATTGGAAAAACGTTGCCTGGTCTGATGAGTCTCGATTTCTGCTGCGACATTCGGATGGTAGGGTCAGAATTTGGCGTCTACAACATGAAAGCATGGATCCATCCTGCCTTGTATCAACGGTTCAGGCTGGTGGTGGTGGTGTCATGGTGTGGGGAATATTTTCTTGGCACTCTTTGGGCCCCTTGGTACCAATTGAGCATCGTTGCAACGCCACAGCCTACCTGAGTATTGTTGCTGACCATGTCCATCCCTTTATGACCACAATGTACCCAACTTCTGATGGCTACTTTCAGCAGGATAATGCGCCATGTCATAAAGCTGGAATCATCTCAGACTGGTTTCTTGAACATGACAATGAGTTCGCTGTACTCAAATGGCCTCCACAGTCACCAGATCTCAATCCAATAGAGCATCTTTGGAATGTGGTGGAGACGGAGATCGCATCATGGATGTGCAGCTGACAAATCTGCGGCAACTGTGTGATGCCATCATGTCAATATGGACCAAACTCCCTGAGGAATGCTTCCAGCACCTTGTTGAATCTATGCCACGAAGAATTGGGGCAGTTCTGAAGGCAATAGGGGTTCCAACCCGTTACTAGCATGGGGTACCTAATAAAGTGGCCGGTGAGTGTATAGTGTTATATAAAAGTGTTTACAGAGCTTTATTTTGATTTTCAGTACTTTACAGTAAAGTTCTAAATGTCTGGTCAGTAGTCCCTATATAACAGAGGACACAATTTAGTAATTGAATACATTGCAAATGTAAACATATAAATTACTATTGTATTTGGATCCTTTTGATAGTGTAATAAATATTTATTATCATGATTTATTTATTTAGCTTAGAAAAAAATGGCCAACATTAAGTAAAACTTGAACATAAATTTACATGGGATTAAGAAAACATACAGTGAAGACTTTTGTCAGAATTTTTTCAGAACTCTGGCACTGAACGTATAACTTCTGCCATCAGATGTCATGAATCTCAGTTTGTTTTTGCTTTGATCAGTGGTCAAGACCTGCCGTCCCACTGAGTTCAGCTGTGGTGATAAACGCAAAACATGTCTGCCTATGAGATGGAGGTGTGATGGTGAGAGGGACTGTCAGAATGGTGCGGATGAGGAAGGCTGTGGTGAGTCTCTTTAAATCTCATTTTTCTGTTACCACAGATACAAACTTTATCTAAGTATTCAAACCCAGATAGATCAAAAGTGTACTCTGTAATCTGGTCCTGCAGTGCGCAATCCGAGCGTCTCTGAAATTCAGCTAAGTGAAATATCTTTATTATTTTAAGTGTTTGTTAAGTTTCCTGTCCATTTAGGCATTTTAGGTTTCTGAAGGGTGCCCGTGAGTTTTTAGACATGAGACAGTCTTGGACACTTACTTACTTTCCCATGTACGCTCACTTAAGTGGCCAAGACTGCAAGTGTGGGTATTTGGAAAGGGCCTGAAGTGTGCATGTGATTGGCTGACATACACTCACCTAAAGCATTATTAGGAACACCATTCTAATACTGTGTTTGACCCCCTTTCGCCTTCAGAACTGCCTTAACTCTACATGGCATTGATTCAACAAGGTGCTGAAAGCATTCTTTAGAAATGCTGGCCCAAATTGATAGGATAGCATCTTGCAGTTGATGGAGATTTGTTGGATGCACATCCAGGAACGAAGCTCCCGTTCCACCACATCCCAAAGATTCTCTATTGGATTGAGATCTGGTGACTGTGGGGGCCATTTTAGTACAGTGAACTCATCGTCATGTTCAAGAAACCAATTTGAAATGATTCGAGCTTTGTGACATGGTGCATTATCCTGCTGGAAGTAGCCATCAGAGGATGGGTGGTGGCCATAAAGAGATGGACATGTTCAGAAACAATGCTCAGGTAGGCCGTGGCATTTATACGATGCCCAATTGGCACTAAGGGGCCTAAAGTGTGGCAAGAAAACATCCCCCACACCATGACACCACCACCACCAGCCTGCACAGTGGTAACAAGGCATGATGGATCCATGTTCTCATTCTGTTTACGCCAAATTCTGACTCTACCATCTGAATGTCTCAACTGAAATTGAGACTCATCAGACCAGGCAACATTTTTCCAGTCTTCAACTGTTCAATTTTGGTGAACTCTTGCAAATTGTAGCCTCTTTTTCCTATTTGTAGTGGAGATGAGTGGTACCCGGTGGGGTCTTCTGCTGTTGTAGCCCATCCACCTCAAGGTTGTGCGTGTTGTGGCTTCACAAATGCTTTGCTGCATACCTCAATTGTAACGAGTGATTATTTCAGTCAAAGTTGCTCTTCTATCAGCTTGAATCAGTCGGCCCATTCTCCTCTGACCTCTAGCATCAACAAGGCATTTTCGCCCACAGGACTGCCGCATACTGGATGTTTTTCCCTTTTCACGCCATTCTATGTAAACCCTAGAATTGGTTGTGCATGAAAATCCCAGTAACTGAGCAGATTGTGAAATACTCAGACTGGCCCGTCTGGCACCAACAACCATGCTACGCTCAAAATTGCTTAAATCACCTTTTTTTCCCATTCTGATATTCAGTTTGGAGTTCAGGAGATTGTCTTGACCAGGAACACACCCCTAAATGCATTGAAGCAACTGCCATGTAGTTGGTTGATTAGATAATTGCATTGTTCCTAATAATCCTTTAGGTGAGTGTAGACTAAGAGCTGCAGAAGAACAGATATAAATAGCAGATATATTTTCTTTCATCCCATGAACATAAATTTACATGGGATGAAGAGAACAGACATTGAAGACTTTACCATTTTTTTCAGAACTCTGGCACTGAAGTATAACTTCTGCCATCAGATGTCATGAAACTCAGTTTGTTTTTGCTTTGATCAGTTGACAAGACCTGCCGTCCCACTGAGTTCAACTGTGGTGATGAACGCAAAACATGTCTGCCTGTGATAAGGAGGTGTGATGGTGAGAGGGACTGTCAGAATGGTGCGGATGAGGAAGGCTGTGGTGAGTCTCTTTAAATCTCATTTTTCTGTTACCACAGATACAAACTTTTTCTAAGTATTCAAACCCAGATAGATCAAAAGTGTACTCTGTAATCTGGTCCTGCAGTGCGCAATCAGAGCGTTCTCTGAAATTCAGCTAAGTGAAATATCTTTCATTATTTTAAGTGTTTGCTGAAAGCATTTGTATATTCAAGGAATCCAGTGATGCCAAATCAGTTTTAATTAATAAATATAGAAATTACAATGCAAATAATAAAACATACAAGGTTTGGACCACAATAACAAAGTGTCTCCTTTCTTTCTTAGTTTCTCAAGATGAAGACGTGCCAGTCACAAGCAAGAACCAAACAGTGAAAAATGAAGGTAAAGCTCATGCTTACAATCTTACAACTACTGAAATTTGTGATGCAATGTCTTTTTGATTGAGATTTAAGAGCCAGAGCAATGTTTTTCATATGACAATGCAAATAAATTATCAAATTAAAACACCTTTAACCCTTTCGACTTACACAATAATGAAAATTGCCTTTAAAATGTTCATGGTCCTGAATGAGTAACAGTCCCACTGTTTAAGAAAACAGACAGTGAGGACTTTGCCTCACTGAATTATAACTTCTGCCAACAGACATCATGATTCCCAGTTTGTTTCCTTTGTTCAGAGTTCAAGACCTGCGGATCTAATCATTTCAACTGTGGTGATGAACGCAAATCGTGTGTGCCTTTAATGTGGAGGTGTGATGGTGATAAGGACTGTCCGAATAATGCGGATGAGGAAGGCTGTGGTGAGTGACATGTCTTTAAATCTCATCTTTTCTGCACTGCCTAGATAAACATAGTTAAAAACTATTGCCCACATGGCACACTTCAGAAGCACTTTCAGTCTTTTGGACTTACAATGGCTAGTGCGTGTCCGTTAAAGGGATACTCCACTTTTTTTGGAAATAGGCTCATTAGACAACTCCCCCAGAGTTAAGGCCCTTTCACACCGGATGCGTAACGAAAAGCGAATAGTTCACGTGAGAATAGTTCGCATCAAAACCATTCACATCAGCCGCGACGCGAATTCGCAAAGTTCAGAGCTTTAACATTCCAAAACATTCGCGCCGATGGTGAACACCTGGCTGTTGCTCTGTTGCAGGAAAGTAGACCTTATTATAAGGGACACTATAGGGAGAAAAACGTACTATATACTTATTATTATAGCCTACTAAGGTGAATAAATATAGATTTTATATTAGATGTCTTTTTGCAGTGATGTTAACATGATGCTTTACATTGTTATAGGCTTTATAAAAAAAAAAGCACATACGTTCATTAGAAAAGATTAAAGATGAATGCGTTCTTACCGGATTTGATCAGTGCATCTTGAATTTTTATTGTTTGTCTGATGTGTGGCTTCTCATAAATTATGGACATATGTCAGTAACTACTGGCAGGTGTAGCTCACTTTCACCAGTTCACTTTATAAAAGAGGTCCACAGTTTTCCGATGCAGCGTTCATCAAAGCGAACACCGTCTCCACGAAGAGTTTGTTTGTTTGTGATGGCTCCGGTAGCGTCTGTGCAGCTGTGCATTTTCTGTTTTCTTATTACATTTTTGTTTTATTGTAGAATTGTAATTTAAAGGACGATTAAATAAAAGGATGCAGACAAAAATTAAATGCGGGACAATGCTATGACTTGCGGGACATAGCTTCTTCATCACCATTATTATCATCCAGTGAAGACAAGCTTTTCATTTTTATTTAAAAGCAGAAGAAGGTTTTGGGCACCCAATCTTAAACAGAGAGTATGCTACCGTAGATACATAATGGCAGAAGGTGAGCTGTCCCATTCATCAGGGGCTCGTTTACATGCAATCAAATAAACACTTTTAGTAAACGGATTGAAGGCTCAAATAGACTGAAAAGCCTTGTAAACGCCCGGTTGAGCTCGATACGAACGAATGAGCACAATGTCCCACCAGTCCTTGTTTCAGATTTTCATTCACAGGCGACTCAACACACAAGCAATCAGAAGATCCGTCACTGCTGCGGTCACGTCACCTTTGTTTCCTTGTATATGATTGGCTGAAGCCTTTCCTTTCGCCTCAAAAGTACAAAAAAATTGACATCGAAGCGGAAAAAATAAAAGTCGTTTTTCGCCGCAGCACTTTTGCGTTCAGTTTGGAAGCACTCATTATACAAAAAGCTGTTCAAAAAATAAAACCATCGCACAAATTATCGCGTCCAGTGTGAAAGGACCTTTAAACAGTTGAGTTTTACCATTTTGAATCCACTCAGCCGATTTTCTGAATATTTAGAAGAATATCAGTAACCAGACAGGTCTCATTGATTTCATACTATGTAAACATATAAATTACTATTGTATTTGGATGCTTTAGATAGTGTAAGAAATGTTTATTATTATGATTGATTTATTTAGCTTAGAAAAAAATGGCCAACATTAAGTGAAACTTAATAAATAGACATTGGATTATACATAAATTTAGATGGGATTAAGAAAACATACAGTGAAGACTTTTGTCAGAATTTTTTCATCAGATGTCATGAATCTCAGTTTGTTTTTGCTTTGATCAGGGGTCAAGACCTCCAGTCCCACTGAGTTCAGCTGTGGTGATAAACGCAATACAATTCTGCCTATGAGATGGAGGTGTGATGGTGAGAGGGACTGTCCTAATGGTGCGGATGAGGAAGGCTGTGGTGAGTCTCTTTAAATCAAATCTTTCTATTGCCACAGATACAAACTTTATCTAAGTATCCAAACCAAGACAAATCTAAAGTGTTATGTGTAATTCTCTTTTTTTCTGAAAGCATTTAACGAGCAATCCAGTGCTGCCAAATCAGTTTTAATTAATAAATATAGTAATTACAATACAAATAATAAAACATAAAAGGTTTGGTCCACATAACAGAGTTGCTAGGTAACAATCTCCTCTCTCTTGATAACATTCAGTCACTCAACATGAAGATGCGCCAGTCACAAGCCAGAACCAAACAGAAATGCAAAATGTAGGTAACCAGCATTCTGCTCAGAGAATCTTTTACAACAAACAGTGTTTCCGTCACACCCTAATGTTGCTAATGTTTTTATTTTGTAATTAAGATGATTTGGGAAGCACCCAGGTGACACCAGCGGCTTGGTGGCTCGGACACTGAGACACACAAACACCCTCCAACCAGCATTACCATAAATCATATACTGGAGAAACAATACTAAACTAATTTTAGTGTTACAAAATACTGAAATTAAAGTAAAGTTGGAGCTATAAAACCTTGGAAATGAAGTGTAGATCTCATTGACAGTTGACCAAGAATGAATTCGTCAATTAATTGTATATAATTATTATAAACTATAAGGATAAAGATAACTATACTAGACGTAAGCTCCACCCAATTACTCTGAAGTGAGCAGCCTCTCGGCTATTTTGCTGGGAGACAAGCAGACGTAGCCTATGTGTGTGACAAAATATCATATATTGTGTTAATAAATAAATAACAGTTCCAGTCTCTGTTTTTTTTTTATTTGTGCATCCTCTGATATACTTAAGAACATTCTGTTGTCTTTACTGACAATTTTTCAGGGACTGTTTTCTGGTGGAAAGATAGCATTTAATGATTTGACTTTAAATATGTTATATGTTTTCTGTGGTAACAGCAGTTCCCATATTCATAACCTAATACAGATTCACAGAATAAGATTTGCTAAACACTTTCAGTAAATGCACATGTGCATCAGACTCAATATCAGGGAAGTTTTATTTATTTTTTTACCTCTGGGTTTCATTTAAATATAAAAGCTGTCAATAAAGCATTTTTTGTTTTCTCATCAAAGGCTAAAGGACATCTGTAAACTGGTAATTGTAGTTTGATACTGGCAAAAATTCTCATCCATTTACAAATATCTTCTACATTCAGAGGTTTAAAATACAGGTCCTTCAGATAGTTTTTTTTATTAGAAATACTGTATCTCAAATATATTTGAAGTGTCCTCTAAAAAAAGTCACTTGAAGTAATCAAGTCTTCAAAATGCTGTAATAAAATAAACAGTAAAATATATCTAATAATTGTCACAGTGACAGTCCACCTGTGGTGAAATCAAGTTTGTGTTTATATTTGTGTTTATGTGGCGTTTTTACTATGCGTTAACACAAACCATGTGCAAATCCATTAGTCAACACCATTGCTGAGTATTTTCTCTTTAACCCTCTGGGGTTCTTTGTTTAACAGTCATACTCAGGACCTTTAGGGTCAAAATTGACCCGAAGGGCGGGTTCATATTTAAAAAAGAAAATCATAATTTTTTTTTAACTTGTTTTTTATAATATTTTTTCTTTTCTTTTTTGGTGTTTTGAGAAAATTTCAAAAATAAAAAAAAAATTATAGTTAGTATTAATGCAATAATTATGACCAAATTTTCCCCCATTGAATATAATAGAAATATTTATTTTTTTTTAAATATTTATTTATTTATTTATTTATTTTAAGCTGTTTTTCATTTTAGAGTCAAGCCTAGGCCTCATAAAAGCAATTTTTGAAATTAGATGGATGCCATCTCGTGGACAAACTGAGCTTTTTAAAAATAAAAAACACATGTATAATCTGAATTTTTTGGTGTGTTTGTGTATAAAGGTGTGTGTGTGTGTGTGTGTCTGTTTTGCACTCTTGATGTTTTATAGATTCACCCCTTCACTGTTGTGTGCTTTTTTCAAGATCGTTGCTGATTTGTAGATTGTACGCACAAAAAAACTCAGTATTTTCACATTTTTGCCAATTTCCCATTCATTTCCTATGCGGGTCATTTTTGACCCGAAGCTCCCTGAGTGTGACTATTTTTTTTAGGACCAATCCTGTCCCCAATTTGTTGGGGTGTTCATATACCAAGTACCATTAAAGTCACCAAGTTTCGGACCATTCCGATGAAGCTAGATTTTTAACTTTTTTTTTTTTTTTTTTTTTTAAACGCTTACTGACCCGAAGAACCCCAGAGGGTTAAAACTGCAGTTAACCAAAGACAGCCTCAAAAACATTCATTCTTTTAAGGCATGATTCTTTTTTTATTTATTTTTTTTCCACTGTACAATTAAAAAAATGAAATATGTCATTTTGGTGATCAAAGTTTTACAGATTTAGGCCATCATAGTTCCTTCTAGACAAGTTTGCGAGTTTACGGCACATTCCGGACCCAAAGAGCCGAACTGCCCTCTACATTGATCATAACAGACCATAACATTGATCATAACAATCTCCTTCTAATCTCAGGAGGTCACT
>JAQIUQ010003669.1:0-135000 GCA_030378365.1 Hybognathus amarus | reverse complement strand
GGGTTTTGCTTTGACAGTATGTGCTGAAAACAGTTTTCATCATGACTGCATAGTTCAGATGTCCTGTATCCTATCAGGTGCTGGGGGAGGTCTTTTACTTGGCCACTGGGTCCCTGAGAACACCGAGACCATATTGTGAACACAATCAGTAATCAGGGCTAGAGATTTTGACCGGGTGGGACTGGGAGTTTGCTTATAAAATATGTTTGTTTCAGTTATCAAAGACTTGTCAGACCTGCTCAGTTTGTTACAAGAAAGCATATCTGGGTTCTAGGCGTACAAAAGCTTTGATGAGTAATTTTAAAAGATTGTATCATATTTTCAGATCAAGTCTAACTGTTTTTATTTCATGACTAACGCAATCTGACTACACAAGTTATACCTGCCAAATACATGTTTTGAGGGTTAGACACCAAGAGCTCCGCATGCTTTTTTGTTTTAAAATGACTTTTTTGATGGGATATAATTAGTTACATCGGCTATTCACTTCTTTTAATCACTTCATATTCATTGTGTTTGCATTTTAAACAGAGAATAATGCTCTCAACATGCTAGACAATGCTGTTACTACAAACAAACTGAATGTAAACTGTTCAGGATGTGACACATTACACTCCCAAACAAGCTTGAAAACACAACTTATGTGCTATTACTTTCTATTTGCAGAGTTTAATTGATGATATAAGATATTGCTTCTGATGCTGAGTTGTTTTCCCCTCTTGCTTTCACATTGTTCTTTTTTAGCATTTGGAAGTGGCAACATAAAGCATCAGAAAAACGTAGTATACTACAGCCAAGTATAAAATGGCTTGTTTTGCTTAAAAACTTATAGAACTGGATTGTCTTTTCTCTCTCTCTCTCTCTCTCTCTCTCTCTCTCTCTCTCTCTCTCTCTCTCTCTCTCTCTCACTCTCTCTCTCTCTCTCACTTTTTTTGACAAGCTGGGAAGCTTCCCGGTAGCTGATGTGAGTGATGGGTGGCAGAGTGACGATCCGGTTTCCGATTGGAGCGAGATGCAGTTTTTCAGGTGAAAAAGAGAACAGATAAGCGTGTTCACCTCACTTGCTCTACACACAAACATTGGACTTTTTATTTGCACACAAACTTGTTGTTTCCTAGTAGGTGTTTTGCAAACTGTTCTGGCAGAAAATAGTCATTTTTGCCATTTCTTTTTCATAGTCTTGTAGTTTATTTCTTCTATACTGTTTATTTTTTCTAAGCTGTTATGCTTACCTACATTTAAACTAAAACTACACTAACATTAATCAATTTATTCAAGATCCATTCAATTGATCAAAAGTGACAGTAAAAACGCTTATAATGTAACAAAATGATTTATCAAAGAATCCTGAAAAAAAAAAACCCAACATTGATAATAATAAATGCTTCTTGAACAGTAAATCATCATATTAAAGTGATTTCTGAAGGATCATGTGATGCTGAAGATTGAAATAATGATAAAATACATCACAGGAAAAACTACATTAAATTACATTAGAAAACTACGGTGAGCGTATTGCATTCACTTGAAGAAAAAAATAATCTACTCTGTTTTTCTGAATTAACGAGTTCATTTTTCATGAGAAAACATTTTTTTGCTCCGTTTTTCTGAATTAACGAGTTAATTTTTCATGAAAAAATTTTTTTTTGCTCTTTTTCTGAATTAACCAGTTAATTTTTCATGAGAAAACATTTTTTTGCTCTGTTTTTCTGAATTAACGAGTTAATTTTTCATGAGAAATTTTTTTTGCTTTGTTTTTCTGAATTAATGAGTTAATTTTTAATGAGAAAAAAAGTTTTTGCTCTGTTTTTCTGAATTAATGAGTTAATTTTTCATTAGAAAAAAAGTTTTTGCTCTGTTTTTCTGAATTAATGAGTTAATTTTTCATGCGAAATTTTTTTTGCTCTGTTTTTCTGAATTAATGAGATAATTTTTCATGGAAATTTTTTTTGCTCTGTTTTTCTGAATGAAAAATTTTTCTTATGAAAAATTAAGTCATTAATTCAGAAAAACAGAGCAAAACTTTTTTCTCATGAAAAACTTTAAGTTGATTTAATTCAGAAAAACAGAGCAAAAACTTTTTTCTAATGAAAAATTAAGTCGTTTAATTCAGAAAAATCAAAGCAAAAACTTTTTTTCTAATGAAAAATTAACTCATTAATTCAGAAAAACAGAGCAAAAAATTTTTCTCATGAAAAATTAACTTCGATTTAATTCAGAAAAACAGAGCAAAAAAATTTTTCTCATGAAAAATTAAGTCGATTTAATTCAGAAAAACAGAGTAGATTTTTTTTCTTCAAGTGAATGCAATACGCCACCGTAGAAAACAGTAAATTTCTATATCAATAAAATTTCACAGTATTACTGTTTTATAGTATTTTAGATTATATAAATGTAGCTTTGATGAAAATTACAGACCACAAACTTTTGACCACATTAGCTTACTTTTTTTTACTATCATACTCGTGACTTATACAACTACATTTTTATGGCCACAGCGGTTTCATTTGTAGACCCGGATGCCACTGTGAAGTTACTACTTTGTTTGTATTCCGTTGATCTAATTCCCATGGATGACAAACACAGAATTTAGCAGAACTGGTTCTAGGGGCCCCCAGCTCCAACTTGCAAATATTTTTCCTCCTACAGCAAAGTTAGGAGAAGTTATGGTGTGCTTTCAGCAACTTAACATTACTTCTGGCATGCCAGGACCAAGCATGCATGCTGTGTAGAAAATCTTGACCTCAATTTCTATCTAAAAAACATCACGAAATTTGCATTGCATTGTTTTGGTAAATGTCCAGTGGTAGTTTAAAAAGACTCTGTGTTCTGATGACGTGCGGGCCACAAGTTCAAGGCTATTGAGTACTTTACACAGTGTTTTTACCCTGCTAATTTGTCTTGTAGTTTAACAGATAATGTGCCCCCACAATGGGCTATATATAACCCATAAGAAAAAAACTTACTTCCTTTAATTAATTTTTTAATTCAAAAAAATGTTGATCATAGATAATAGGTCTACATATCATGTGCACCACATACGTTTGAACTAGATTAAAATGTGTCTAAGTGTTATTTGTTGCTCTCTATCCTACATAGGCCTAATCTATTGCCTACATCTTTATAATAGCCTTTTCATAACGCCTTATAGGTTTTTAACTCTCTAACAAAGATAACTGCGAATCTACCGAAAAGCAAACAGCCATTATTATAATGTGTTTATGACTGCGGTTTCCTTTTACTTTCTACGCATATGACCATTAATGTAGGATAGTAGAGCTAGGCTATTAAATATGTCAAGGTAACAAAAATACGGATGTGGTTTAGATTTATGATTATTTAGTTTTACGACATGTCAGCCAGCCTTGAGAGGTTTCACAGGATAGAACAGATACAAGTTTACAATGGTTTACAGCAGAAGTCTCGTGCTGAGATATTAGCTTATGATCGTCACGTTTTCCACCATAAGCGATAAGCAGGTCATTGATGAATATTTCTCATCACTCTAGCTTCTAGGAAAGTGGAATTGTTTTCAATGGACGTGGACTTTGACCACGCCCTCTATTAAATCACACCACTCCCGTCACAAAGCCCCGCCCACTCTACGTACCCCGTTCAAATTCGAATGGTTCAAGTTCAACCACCACAACACAAATGCCATAAGTAACCATTTCCCCTGCAGCGTCAGACAAACAGGACTTGTTCTGCTTTAACAGCGCCATTTATTTAATTACAAACATCCATTAGACAAACCACATCAATAAACAGAGAAACGAGGGGTTACACCTCATTGAGAGACAATGGGGATCTCATTAATGTTTTTACTGGCAGTTACATTCTTCTGTCCTGTTCATACAGGTGAGTAAACAGGTTTTCTTTTTTTAGGGGGTCTTTAATGATCATTAATTGCATTTTCTTATTTATTCTTAGTACTTATAGATATTATAAGCTGTAGCCTAATCTTATCAGTAGCCTATATATAGGCTAAATGTCCTATTTTAACCTCGAAATTGTTTCCAGTAGCTATTATACATAATATTCAGTGGCCAATCTGGTCTGTAAAGTTGGATTAACCAAAAAGTTTTTTTTTTTTTTTAACTAATTATGCATTAATAAATACCATACTATTCCCCTTTCTGCTTTGATGATGTTTACATAATTATTTCCAACTCATTAAATATTTAACGAAATATTGAAATGTATTCTGATTATATTATTATGTGTTAGAATATGATGTTTAATGATGATAAATGTTGTGCTGAGGAATTTTCAGAGGTGTTATTGCTTTCTATTGAACCTTTGCATTACTCACTACTGTTTTGCTGAACATGAATGAATTCTCCAGCCTCACAAAGCAGGGCAAAACATAGTATCGCCTTACAGTAACCATGTGTGTGTATATACTGTGCATGTTTCTGCTATAGGGGCCTCATTCCATAGTGATTTCGCTCTCGTGCTTTCCCAGAAGTTCTTAATCATTTACAGTGTATGTCATAAGGACAGTAGTCGATCCATGAAATGAACCAGAAACCAGTAGGAACTGCAGTTTTCAAACTTAGATTTGACTAAAAAGATGCATTACTCATGTTGTCAGATTAGAACAATAAAGGTTTAAAGTAAACATATGGCTATATTTATGTCGAATGGTCTCTCGTATAAAGCTAAGGAGGGATACTTGAATAGCTGCTGTTGTTTAGATGTTTTTTTGTTGAGATGTCACTTTTGGCATTCTTTTTCTAGAAAAACATCTCAAAATCAGACAGGCTTCAAACTTCATATTATTGACAGGTCTCGTGAGATTCACCCATGTACACTACATTTATGTTGACCTAACTGTTATGATCTGATAGATCATTACAACAGCACTGATGGTTTTATTGAACACTGTTAACCTCACATAGGAGAAAGCTAAAAGATATATTAGAGAAAGAAATGCTTCTTTACTCTCTTAGCTGGTACCTACATGTCGATGCCATGCAGACTCAAATCAGAATAAAAGACCACAAATACTCCATTAAATGAAAATATAGTAGGTTTCTTGAAGATATCAGTTATGCATTATAGTTTCCGATGCGATAAAGCAGATGTAAAGCAGATGTACTCCATTGGATTGGCTTCCAAGTGCTTTGATCCACCTTGAAGAAATCTTAAGTATAGACTCACTGTTTAGATAAGACGCATTGAGAGTGTCGAGAATGATGTCCGTGAAAAGCAAACAGCCACGTTGCATTTTGTGGCCACCGACAAGATGATGTGTGATGTCAAACCAAGGTCATAAACAGAGTTTTATATCAATGGATGGTTTGTCTTTCAAGACCTGTCTACATGTAAAATTTCTGTAATCATTAATAAAGTTTATGTTTACATTTGAATGATAAAATAAACGGATGGATGATCCCAGTTTGAAGGTGTTGTAAAATGGTCGATAAAGTTAATAGTTTTCTATATTGTGAATATAGTGTGAAGTCGCTGCATTGCTTAGCAATCACTTACAGTAAGGCTAATGAACTATACTACTTGATGTAAGAGCTGTTTTTTTGTGATTTATTTATTTTAAAACTGTTTATCTAATAATATCAGTTCTGTTAACAAAATGCATTGTTTATTGAATTTTTTTTTACAAAAGTGATAAGGTTGTGTGTACAGCAAATTTGCAAATTTTGAAGCACAAAAGAAAATCCTGTCAAAGAATATCCTGACGGCTTTGAATAGACACTAATAAACGTCACATAACTCTTCATCATCTTCTTTAGGTATTTTTGTTTGATTGTATCAGCAATTAAAAGGGTTGATGCTTTAACTAAAGTCAGCCATTTTACATGCAGCTAGTGTTAAGTGCATGCTTCCTTTTTTGTGTATGCACAATTGTCTTTAAGATTGTTAGCATTCGTGTTTAAGTAGAAATTAAGACTAGACTCCCATTTTTGGGTAACAAAGCAGGAAAAACTAGTTTCAATACTTGTTGAAATCAGTTCCCAGTCTTAGCACTAGACTGTGTATTGTGATAGCATTAGATAGCAGGACCAAAGAAGATGTCTTAGACAATGATAAGGTGCAAAAGTGATTAATTCAGTCTCAGCCCACTAGTATTTTAGCTCTTTAATGTCACCACAAATTACTAAAATAGCTGGCTTAAGATGTTAGATAATTCATGTCGTTAATGTGAAGCATCACTTATGTCTCCATCTGTCAGGTGTCTTGACTTGTGATCCACGGCAGTACAAGTGTGGCAATGGAAAGTGCATCACATCCAGATGGGTTTGTGATGAAGCTGATGACTGTGGAGATGGCACTGATGAACTTCCTGCTGCCTGCTGTAAGTCTTCCTCCACCTAAGATTAGTCAAATGTCCTGAAGAAGAAGTATGTTGGTGTAACATTAACGATAGTAGGCGTAAATGGAATATGCGAGCTTTCAGTAAATTCTTCTTGCACTGATTGGGGGAAATTGTGGGGTTGGGTGAAGTGGTGATGGCACAGTGGATAAGACACAAGCCTTTTGTGTGAGAGACCCGGGTTCGAATCCACTGTGAGACACCAATGTGTCCCTGAGCAAGACATTTAACCCCCTAGTTGCTCCAGAGCCATGCGACCTCTGACATATATAGCATTTCTAAGTTGGTTTGGATAACAGCGTCAGCTAAATGGATAAATATAAATGTAAAATTGTAAAAAAAAATACAATTTAAACTTAATTCAACTTCAAATTCTCTATTATTTTGTTAAAACAAGCTAAAAGTAAAATGAATATTTTTAAATGCAAAAAGTGAATTTTGATTCATTTTGAGATTATCTATTTTACATTTAATAGTGTTTTTAGTGTTGTTAAAAAATAAGTGAGAGCTACGTTGTTGAGATGTAAAAAGTAATCTAATTTAAAAAACAAGCTGGAATTTTAAGAGCATGAATTAAATTAACAAAATTAATAAAAACAATATATATATATATATATATATACTGCTAACTGATATGGATATATTGTACATCCCTAGCTAGCATCAACACTCATATTTTTTACAAAAATCTTGTTTTTTCACTCTCTTTCAGCGATGAGGACCTGCAGACCCAGTGAATTCAGTTGTGGTGGACGACTAAACCAATGCGTGCCCAAGACTTGGAAGTGTGACGGCAAAGCGGACTGTGAGAATAGTGCGGATGAGGAAGGCTGTGGTGAGTGACATCTTGAAATGTATATCTTTATGATGCTGCCATTGTGCATGTGTGTTGAAAATCTCCATCACTACAGCTCCTCGGCGGTGTCTGGACGGCGAATTCAAGTGCGGCAATGACCAGTGTGTGACGACTGCGTTTGTGTGTGATGGTGAGATGGACTGTGACGGCGGCAGTGATGAAGTCTCCTGTCAGCCCACCACGTGTAGCGCCAACTCCTTCAAGTGCAACAATGCACAGTGTGTGCCTCGAATTGTGGGTCTGCGATGGAGATGCAGACTGTGCTGACGGCTCTGACGAACTGCCTCAGAAATGCAGCCCAGGGACGCCTAAACCTACCAAGAATCCATGCTCCTCTATGGAATTTCACTGCGGCAGTGGGGAATGCATACACAGTAGCTGGAAATGTGATGGGGAGAAGACTGCTTGGATCGCTCAGATGAGAAAAACTGCTGTAAGGAATAAGACTTGTTGATATTACATTTGCCAATTCATGCTGCTATCAATACAAGTTGAGCGCTGTGGAATTGACATGCAGATAATCTTTGCATGGCACATGGCATGAAGGATCTGTTTGCATAGAGAAAAGACCCACAAGAATTACCTTGAATAGTAATGCATAACCAGTGTCTCAATTCGTCCTAGATTGGTTTTACCACTACTAAAAGGATGATAATGACAACTTCACAGTGCACATTTAGTATAGAAGGATAACTATGATTAACAAAAAAAAAATCATTGCACATTTTTGCCCTCAAAAATGTCTTCCCCATAGAATTCCTCTGTAAATGCAATTTTGTTTCCAATCTTTGTCTGTCCACAATGAATGCAAAATCAGTCATTCAGAGTCATTCAGAAGATATTTGATGTTTAGTGTACAGTTAGTGGGAGTGGACAGCTACACAGCAGAAATTGAAACCAAGCCTTTAAAGAAATGTTCCTCAAGACAATCATTAAATATTTCACTATTTCCATATGAACAGCCTTGCCCACATGCCAACCGGATGAGTTCCAATGTGGCGACGGATCTTGCATCCATGGTAGTCTGCAGTGCAACCACATAAATGACTGCAAAGATTTGAGTGATGAGCTGGGCTGTGTTAATGGTAAACCATACGAATAATGTCCTTTACATAATTGATATGCAAAACATATGATTTAGGTGTTACTCTGATATGCAACACTTATTTTTGTCCTCTCTGAATTGCAGCATCCCATTGCGATCCTCCGCACAGGTTTAAGTGCCGCAGCGGTGAATGCATCGGCATGGAAAAGTTTGCAACAACAAACGAGACTGTAGAGATTGGTCCGATGAGCCATTGCGAGAATGCGGTAAGTATCGCAACATTCAAACCCATTGCCTTTGTAGAACAAGGTTTTAGAGCAAAAGCCAGTCTACAATTTGTAATTTTTAAATTGACAGATTCCAACGAGTGTCTTTACAACAACGGTGGTTGCTCTCATGTCTGCAATGACCTGAAGATTGGTTATGAGTGTCTGTGTCCCACTGGCTTCCAATTGATGAACAAGAGGCGGTGCGAAGGTAAGAATCTGAAATTGGTTCCCATACTGAAACAGATGTTGAAAATCTGTCCATTGGCTGTTTGTCCTTTGATAACAGACCATGGTGTAGATCCAGTTCAAAGAATGATTTAATATGGACTTCATACTTATTTGCTTTTTCTGAGCTGGAAATAAGGTTAGAGTTTGTTCAGTAAGTCCATGCTGTCATGATTCATTGCTTTTACGGACACCGATGACTTCAAGCCCCTGTTTTTGTTTGATTTCTTCAGACATCGATGAGTGTGCCAACCCAGACACCTGCAGCCAAATCTGTGTCAACCAGATTGGTAGTTACAAGTGTGAGTGTGAAGATGGCTACCAGGTGGACCCAGCCAGCAAGGCCTGCAAAGCTATTGGTACAGATTTTTTAAACTTTTAAATTGTCCTTTTCCATGGTCACTTATACCCCTTTTCCATCTAACAAGAACCAGGTGCTGGTTCAGAGCTAGAGCTAGTGCCGGTTCGGAGTTGGTTCGACTGACGAGCTTTCAAAGAACCGGTTTGACTTCCCACAGGCTAGAGAGCCATCACAGAGCCAGATCTTACGTCACTGTATACATCTCATGTTGCCCAGCAATGCTAACGCAGCACACACAAGGCTTGTACCGAGATGGATTGGCACTGCGAATCTCTGAACTGCGAGAGCGATTCGAAAAAACATTAGAAAAAGATTCGATTCAAAAGCAGAAGGAGTCGTAAACTCTCCAAACACTCTCGCAGCTCCAGTCTACGCTGCTCCGATGCATCTCGAACAAGCCTTCCATCAACATTGGCGGTTGTTGCGTTACTATTTATGTTCATGGCTTTGCAGACCTACATCGGTATGTCCGTGCAGCTCGCCGTAACTTGCATTAACGGAGATTACAATTGAGCTGCTATTAGCATGATTAGCTGCTATTTAAAAAATGGCGGTCACAAGTTTCTATTCGTCTTGTTGGTCACGGTAACCCCGCACCCAGCCGCTGACGTAAGCGGTTCTTACTTCTAGACCAGCAATGATTTGGTGCTACTTAAGAACCACTTTTACTGGTTCGGAGCTGGTGCTTTGGTGGTCGAAAAAAGTAAGAACCGATTTGAAACTAGGCACTGGTCCGAACCAGCACCAGCACCAGCTCTGCCTTGGTGGAAAAGGGGGACTTCTGACTCATACTCACAAACATGGTTTTACAGGAACCATCGCCTACTTATTTTCACTAATCGGCATGAGATAAGGAAGATGACCCTGGATCGGAGCGAGTATGCACGTGTTATTCCCCGCCTGAAGAACGTTGCTGGCGCTGGATATGAATATTGCTTCCAGGGAGATCTACTGGTCGGATTTATCCCTCAAAAAGATATACAGGTAAAGAGAGGATCTTTGGACTCATGGTCAGTTTTGGGTCTCTGAGGATCGTTTGCTTGTTGCCAAACAGACCGGTGCCTAGAGTCATATTTTCGATTTCTTTCATAGAGCACCAATGGATACTGCAGATAACTCCTCCCAACACAGCGTTGTGATTGACAGTGGCTTACATGCACCTGAAGGTATTGCTGTCGACTGGATCCATGGAAACATCTACTGGACGGACAGTATCAAAGGTGCCATATCTGTGGCAACTGCGGATGGAAGCAGACGCAAGACTCTCTTCAAAAACAACCTGGCTAAGCCACGTGCTATAGTGGTCGACCCTATCCAGAAGTACGTCAAGTCCTAGAAACTCTCAAATGTAGGGGCAAACTATGTGGGCAAGTGATTTACTTTGTTAAATATTCTCTGATATGTTGTAGCTTCATGTTCTGGACTGATTGGGGCACATCAGCCAAGATCGAGAGAGGTGGTCTTAATGGAGGGGACCGCAGTGCCCTAGTTACAGATAACATTGTCTGGCCCAACGGAATAACTCTTGGTATGAACTTGTCCACTTGCATAACTGTTCAACTGTGTATAAGTGTACATTTTGTAACTTTGGTCCTTTCTCATACATAGACCTTTTGAACCAGCGTCTGTATTGGGTTGATTCCAAGCTTCATATTCTCTCCAGCATCAGTGTACAGGGAGGCGGTCGGCGTACACTGAATCTTTGACCAAGGGAAACTTGCTCACCCACTGGGTCTCACTGTTTTTGAGGTAAAACTCCATTTGAACTTGTTGAAAGCCTTTTTTTAGGAGGTTATCTCAATGCTCAATCAAGAATTCTTCATCTTCAGGAGAGAGTGTTTTGGACGGATGTGAGCAATAACGCAATTCTAAGTGCAAATCGTGTGACTGGAGGAGAAATCACAAAAGTGGCCGAACACCTCTCATCCCCAGAGGACATTGTCCTGTACCACAACCTCAAACAGCCCACTGGTATGTTGGCCTTTATATAGCCATCAAAGTTACCATTTAGTGAGTTCCATCCAAAACTAAATTCTTCTGAACTCTATAGGAATCAACTGGTGCAGGGTCAACAACGGTCACTGTGAGTTCCTGTGCCTTGCTGCCCCTCAAATCAATAGATTCTCACCCAAGTACACATGTGCCTGCCCAGACAACATGATGTTGGCCGAAGACATGAGAAAATGCATTCCAGGCAAGTCAGATTTGGTGCTTGTTGTCAGGACTGGGATTAGGTTATTAATGTAAATCCTGTTGATTCCTACCTCCAACAATTATGTTTTTATTTTGAACATCTGTTGTCACACCAGCATCTCCTGTCAGGCCTGAAATAGTTACAACTAGTCACACTCAAGTTACTTCAAAGATGACACCAAAATATGCTGACCCTTCCACTACCAATGCGCAACCTTCAACCACTCCTGCTCCTGCGACCCCTAACCGAACCACTCAAGCTGCCCCATTCAAGCCTTCCCAAACAACAACTAAACTTCCTTTATCCACCCAGACAGGTATGTCTTGCTTTACCCACCCAGACATTACCCTCTGTCCCGGTCTTCTCCCTTTCCTAGCAAAATCAGACAAACCTTAATCTCAAGACCCCAGGGATTCCTCAAGGTGATATTACAGTTTCGTTGAAAGTTGTGAAAACTGTTTTAAAAAATTTTTGTGATTTCTCCTTAGATGACAACTATGGTAATGTTAAAGCTGTCTCCGAACCATCATCTTCCACACCGTGGGCCTTGTACATTGTGGTTCCTCTTGGTGAGTGCTTGGTCCAAATGCTAAGGCAAAGAAAAGTTATCCTGTGTTATAAAAACCTAGTGAGTCCTACACATTTTAAGGGTTTATGAAGATGTGCTCTGGACACTGAGGGCCAGATGGCCAAGACGCAGAAATGGCTTGATGTGAAAACCGCAGTATGCATGTTGTGTACCAAACCTGCAGATCATCAGGTAGTCAGCGCCTGTCCCCACCCACTTTACTGTAAATTGCGTGTATTTAAACGTGCAGTTGAATGGGGCTCCGCTTCTCACTGCTGATGCTATGACTGTTTGAAATGATCCTGATGCCAATAATTGTAATGTAGCGAGGAGTTTAACAACTGCTGGAAGGGAATGTGAACGGCTGAGTCGGAGATTCAATGTCATCTTTGATTTCTTCCGGTAACTGTAATATTCGTAGCTGCTAAATCTGTAACGCTTAATGATTTCATTTTAACGTTTAAGTCTTCGTCTTGCTCGGATTACTGCTGCCATTTTACTGGCTTTTTCTGTACATAAAGCGGAATACATAATTAGGCGCAGTTTCACGCTTCCCCTCCCATCTCTTTATGTGACACTCCCACTTTCCCCTTGACCATCCCATGAATGCATATGCATGACATGAAAAGCGTATTTTGCCATTTTCAGTTCCCGCGACAGGCAGTCTGCGCTTTCATCTCGGTGCATCACGTTCGTACATACCTTTCGTACATACGCACTTTGCGAAACAAATACGCCTGAATGGGCGCAAAAGCATTAGTACATCTAGCCCAGAGGTTGTTTCAATTGGTAAAAGTCACAATGTAACGGAGGTATCAATAGATATATTTTTTTTTTATCATGATATACATCCAGGTGAACTGGAATTATCTAAAAGAAAAAAAATTAGGATGGGAAATTGGTTCTATTCATCGGCTGTTGGTTGGATGGAGGAAGATCTCAATACGAGCTTGCAGTCGAGAGGGGTGGGGTTTATGGGAATGAAATGATTGGAGGAGTCCAGCATACATCACCAGAGAGAAGTCTGTCATCTTCACCGAAAAAATCAAGTTGGGATATTTATGACTATTAAGAATTACTGGAATTGACTTTCCATTTCATGTTGACTACAATTATGCCGCCTCCTTAGATACATCATTCCAGCCAAATTCTAAAGCTGCGTCATATAAATCCTTTGCAACGAAGACCATTCCATAAAGCATTGCAATGAGCTCAGACAAAATAATTCAAGATGGTGGACTCAGCGAGCGAAATATTTATTAGGGCCCGAGCACTAACGGTGCCGAGGCCCCTATTGAAACTGTTAGGGTTATTTCTTTTTTTTTTTTTCTGCAAAGGAAGCGCCATTTTCACGGCCGCAACATGTTCAAAAACTCACCAAATTTGGCACGCATGTCAGGACTGGTGAAAAATGTTGTATTTTGTGGGTTTCGCGGATGGGCGCGGCAAAATTTTAGTCGGATCGACTTCAGATTTCTGCTGTGCCTTCTAAAGGCATTGATGATGTAAAGTTGTGCTATCTGCGCCTTTCGTCGATGGGCGTGTTCGTGGCGTCGAATGATTCGCCATGAAAAAGGAAGTTGTAGTAACTTGGCTGTAAATGCCCAGATCTGCACAAAATTTTACACATTTGACAAGAGTCCCGCCCTGAACAAATCTACATGCCGACAATCACCCACAGTCATAGCGCCACCTGCGGGCAACAGGAAGTGACATTTAACGAAACAGCCCCCGCCACATGTTTGACCAGACATGTACGAAATTACTGTGGTACATCTACCATGTCCAGAAGCACAGAAAAGTCTCTTGGAGCGATGCCCTAAACTCAACAGGAAGTCGGCCATTTCTAATTTTACCGCCATTTTTGGATGATTTACTCATTACGTACTTTAACAAACTCCTCCTAGGGATTTAGTCGGATCGACTTTTTCTTCTGCTGTGCCTTCTAAAGGCATTGACAATGAAAAGTTGTGCTATCTGCGCGTTTTCGTCGATGGGCGTGTCCGTGGCATCGATGATTCGCCATGAAACATGAAGTTGTAGTAACTTGGCTGTAAATGCCCAGATCTGCACGAAATTTTACACATTTGACAAGAGTCCTGTCCTGAACAAATCGACATGCCGACATTCACCCACAGTCATAGCGCCACCTGCTGGCAACAGGAAGTGACGTTTAACGAGAGCAGCCCCGCTGCACGTTTGAGCCTACATTTACGGAATTTCTGTGGCACATGTATCATGTCCAGACGTACAAAAAAGCATTTTGGAGCAATGCCCTAAACCCAACAGGAAGTCAGCCATTTTGAATTTTATGTCAATTTTTGGGTCATTTGGATGCGTAGCAAATTCACAGCCGCACCGGCTGAGCTCCAGAATATGCCAACGCAGCCGCCTCACATCCCGACGTGCTACAGGTGCGAGGGCCCGCCCATCGCTGCTTGCAGCTTTAATTATAAATATATTTCATTAACTTTTTAATGCATATTAGAGCATCAGTTTAGCGACCTGTCAATGGCAAACACTATTGAAATCAGTTGTGAGTCGCGTAAGGAGAGCTGTTTGTGTAGTGGTTGTGCAATGTTGCTGCCTATGTAGAACATTCAAAATAAGTCTCTGATGAGCTTCCATGATGGTTATGATGCTACATGGACAGCAATACAACTCACTTGGATTTGTAAGCGGTCCAAAACTCTTCAAAACATTCTATTCTCTTATCTATTCCATCACTTTAAAGCTCCTATTCTAATCTGAATGTCTTTTTATCTTCTCAAAGCAATCCTGTGTTTTGGTTGTGGGTGGCGCTGTGCTGTTCTGGGAGAAAGTGGCGTCAGAAAAATACCAACAGCATCCACTTTGACAACCCGGTTTATCAAAAGACCACTGAGGACCAGGTGCACTTATGCAGAAACCGTAGTTCTGATGGCTATGTTTACCCGGCAGGTACGATTTTTTTAAATATCTACTGACTACTGAACACAATATTCATGATAGTAGCTTTATAGATAATGTCTTAGAACATCTAAGTTTACTAATATCCTATTTGGATGACTGTCTGGGATATAAGGTAACGGATGTGTCTAATAATGATGGTCTTATTTGGCTTATACAGATACAGACTGTGAATCTTGATGATGAAATATGATGATGACATAGTCATCCCATGCTGAAACTGACAGTGTTTCTAGACTAGAGCCATATTTGATGTCTTACCAACTTGGAAGTCAGTTCTTCAGCAAAACAACATTTGTGGAACAATGGAGATACAAACCGCCTCTCCACACAAGGCAATCAGTGCAAAAACAGTTACAGGACAGACTCAAAAGAACATGAAAACAAAGAAACCTCAAACAACAACCTTAGCTTATCAAGGCTGCTTAACACGTCACTATATATAAATAATATACAAATTATATATAGTGATCAATTTAACAGCACTTACAAATCAAGGTTTTATTTTCATGAGACGTCCATGATAAGTTATTGTAAATAGAATATAAGTATATTTTAAAAGTTGTTTTTTGGGGGGATCAAAAATTACATTGCGTACCATTAACGTTTTCCAGTTATAAGTTCATTTATTTTAATTAATTAAAGATACAGTACGTTTTAATATTTTTATGCAAAAATAGACCATTTACTGTCAGAAGCTGTGTCAAGTTTGTGTTCCTAATGTTTTATGCCATTGTTTACACGAATTGCTGTCATCCTGTTTTTTTTTGCTAAAATGTTTGACGTTACATATGAAACTGCTTGTTCACGATAAAAATACAGTACTTTCTCATATGCAGTATTGATAAAGTTTCTCTTTATCTCAACAACTGATGCCATACCAAAGTTATTCTGAAAAAAAGATTCATGCTAAATACTTTTAATTTTTATTTCAGATAAATTGTAATCATGACGATGTGACACGTTTGTTTTACATTCTCTATGTGAATGTGTAAATAATTTATTTGTCTTTGTAAATATGTTTATTTTGTCATATGTTATATATATTGCATTTGTATTTTTAAGAATACAGTATTGTACATAAAGAAATGTTGTATTTATTTATTTTAAATCTAAATCCTTGGATGATAATTGGCTGTGTAGTCATTTGTTTATTTGAATAAAAAAAACTTACATTCTGATTAATTAATTAATCTGATGCATTTTTATAAAAAGCCAATCACTACTGTTCTTAACTTGTGTGTGATACTTACTTGAAATAAATATTTTGAAGATTTTACTATAACGGTTTTGTGTTTTTAATGTTGGAACATTCATTTTGCCACTGTAAAAACATAATCTTGTAAAAAAAAAACGGTAAACTACTGGCAGCTGTAGTTGCCAGCATCATACCGTAACTATGTGGTGTTACTGTTTTTGTGTTAGAGCATATAGCTGTTAAATTAAAGTTTTATACTGTAGCTGACAATACAGTATTTAGCTGTTAATTTCAAAAACAGTAACATACCGTATTTTTACGGTATGATGCTGGCAACCACAGCTTCCAGTTATTTACTGTAAAATTATTTTTTACAGTGACTACACAATTCAGTATACATCCAGTACACTTCATGGCTTCAGTAAAGAGAAGTTAAAATGAAAACTGAGGATCATGCTCAAATGAAAAGGCCTTTGAGGATCAGTTTCAGCAATGAGATGATCAAATGGTCAAATCCATGAGATCCGCTAAATGTAAGCCTTCATATGGAGCAAATGAGGCCCAGACTGAAAAAGACTAATGAAAAAAACTCACATAACTGTAAATGTGAACCTATAAAGGCCTTTTTTTTTAAGTGACTGTGCTTATAAACGAGACCAATTTTCTTTTGGAAGCATATATAATTCAGGTAGAGAGTGACCTGTAAAACCACAAAGGAATGATAATAAATCCATCACTTCTGGTATTCTAGGAAATTGGGGGATTTATTTCCAGGAAAGGCATTTCTAGGAAAGGCCCCACACAGCCCACGTCTCAGTTTTCAAAACACTCTTGCCCCAGGAGAAGACCCCATGATTTACAGACATCCTGGGAAAAGTGGGGCTTGTGGGTATAGGGGGCGCCTCCGTGACCTGTACATGTTTTTGACTGGGCAAACAGCTCTACCTCCAAAATGTGTTGTTTTTCGTTCTTGTTTCTGGGCTCCTTTGAGTATGGGGCGACCAGAAAACAAGGCATGGAATGAGGTGGGCGGGATTTCATGTGAATGTAGGATACTACAGCTTTATTTTATAAGCAAAGTTCAGTGTGTTCATCGTGGGTGGTTTCAGAAGATAAAAACACAATCATTTGTTTTTATCCTAATCTTTCAAATGTATCTAATCTATGTATTTACACCTGTTCAAAAGATTGGGGCTGGTGGGATTTTTTTTAATGTTTTCAAAAGAAGTCTCTTACTCTGACTAAGGCTACGTTCATTTGATCAAATATTGAGTAAAAACAGTAATACTGGGAAATATTATTACAATTTCAATGGTTTCTCACTGTAAAAAAAATATTGTTGGTTTAACTTAAAAAAGTAAGTAACCTGGTTACCTTAAATTCATTGAACTGGAAAAAGTGAGTTATTACAATGAAGGAGAATGGTTTAATCATCAGAAACTCAAAATGATATGTTATCTGAACTAAATAAATTATTATAAAGTTGATTTGACAAAAGAAAATATGTTGTGATAACAAATCTTGAAAATATTTTTTTTAGTGTGTTGCAATCAGGTTGCAATATGTTTTGAAATGTAATTTATTCCTATGATCAAAGCTGATTGCTCTTCAGTGTCACATGATCCTTCAGAAATCATTCTGATATGGTGATTTGATGCTCAAGAAACATTTATTATTATTAGCTTCATATTTTTCTGGAAACCGTGATACTGTTTTATTATTTTTTTTAAATTGAGTCTTCAGTAAAAGTTCAAAAGAACTGATTTTATTTGAAACAGAAATCTTTTGTTATATTATACATTTCTGTGTCCTTGCTGAATAAGAATAATAATAATTAAAAAAATGACTGACCCCAAACTTTTTGTTTTTATGCTGATTTTGCCATATTTAGTTCATACATATTAAGTGTTGCCCAGAGTATTATTTCTTATTTTGCCTTAATTGCTGTATATCACATTGTATATCACTATATATAATTTTTTATATATATTGCTGTATATCACAATACCATCTGTATATCACATTGTGTCCAGAATGGCCTGTAGTTGTTTTCTTTCAATCCCACCGATCTCCCAGAAAAATCGCATGTTCTGACATCACTAATGATTAGCCCTAGATCATCTGGACACTCTGTTACTCACAATGTTTGCGTGGCATAGACTTATCTGTTTCGTGTCTCTGCTTTGACGACAAAAAACAAAAACAAAAAAAGGGGGGGGGGGGGGGTCATATTTATTATATTGCTTGTAATGTTTTACCCTTTAATGCAAGAATTATGATAAACTCAGTCAGGATTGTTTTCCTAGTATATGTTTTATGGCTCTTAGGGCATGAAAAACAAGGTTTAAATTCGTACTGATTTTCAGATGTCCACTTTAGTGGTAAATATTGCAAACATATTAATGTGTAATTGTTAACCAGCCAGGTACGTGTGAGTCTAGACTTACCTCAGACTTTGATCAATATTTATAGGAAAATAGGGTCTTTACTCTACTCTTTACTTAACTATTTATTCTACATTTACAACTTTCTTCTTTCTACAGCTGATTTCACGTTTTTTAAGAAAAGTAGGTCAGAGTCATGGCCTGATCAACACTGAACACTGAACGCGGACAGAGAACATCAAAGCAGTGAATAACAGGTAAAAGCTGAACTCTGAACTTAACCTTATGTTTTTTATGTACCTTGGCCTCCTGCCATACCTATATGTAAAGGGAATTGTTTACCTTTCTCCGTAATCGCAGTAGGTGCGACAGTGAGTCAGATATAGAGGCCAGAGTAGGGGCAGCTGATACATGTTTGTGTAATATTAGGAATTACATTCATTATTACATTAATATACTGTATATTGGTAGGTGAAGTCAAGTTGATTGGGACACTTTTTCCAAGTCATCTCAATGGCAAAAAAGTGTCCCAATCACCCTGAATTCACCATAAATGTACATTATTAATAATATTTTTATCATAAAGATTTTTTTCAAAGCAACTTATTGTAGCACATGTACGTCTGCAAGATGTCTATCACTTTATCTGAAAAGAATCTGCTGTTTACGAACATCTGATACTAGTCATCTTTAAGATGTTAGTTTAACATACATTCAAAATCATTATTAAAGACATCTTCTAAATGTTTATTTGACATCTGACAGGAAACGTCCTATAGATGTAGGCTATTACAGATGAGCAAACACACATCAAATAGATGTCTCTGTGATGTACATATGCTTTCAGGGACACAGTGGCTTGTGACCTAAGCATATGCTATTCCACACAAAATCAGATTAAGACAGATAAACAAGTTCTGTCATAGACCAACATTTATTTGTCAGATTGGTTATTATTTCACATTATATACTGCCCTCTATAGGTCTGAACCAAACACTGATCCCTAAACCACTGGACCCTTTTAATGTTGAACATACACACACTGAAACCCACTGCAAACCGTGCCGAAAACCCTTTTCCATTGGCATGGGCGTGGCTTTGACATCACACTTGGATGTGGGCGGGGTTGGATGTCCCCAGCCGGATGCAGCCAGCGAGCCTTGCTTGCTCCTTCCGCAACGAAGCAACCGGAAGAACAAAGACGCACGTTTTTAGCCAAAACCCAAAATATACGTCCTGAAATCTGTGACAAAATAGATGGTTTAATTTCTACGAAAAATTAATAGTTAGTAAAAAAAAATCCTCAATCGGAGAAGATATTTGAACCCTGAACTCAATGACGTTGGAGGGTTATAGGTCACGTGCCCATGCTGTTCAACAGAGGAACAGCATGTTTAACGTGAGATTTATCTCGATTTATTGAGATATTAATCTGATCTCAAAAAAGAAGATATTAATACAGGTGTAAACGATCATGTCGGACCTCAAGATTAATAAGAAGTTTGCAGAAAAATATGAGAAATATCGTCAGAAAGAAGAACTGCAGAGACGTAAGTTAAGTCATCTAACTTAAACCACGATAAGTCCAGTTAACGTAATCTACTAAAGGGCTGTTTACTATACTTTTAGATATTCATAAACTGCATTTTATTATATGTATGTTTTATATGTTATACATATATGGTTATATACATATACACGTGTATATGTCTATGGAATATGGTGAACACTCCCGATATCAAATGTGCAGTCAGTTATTTTTGTCTCCTTGTTGTTTGTTGAGTAGCTTCATTTATTTTTGTAACGATTAATATTAACGTTTGTTTATCTTCTTAAAGATAATCTAAGTAGACAATTCTTTGACTTTTAAAAATACGAAAATCCACCATAACCATAAAGCTACAGTCACACTATGGTTAGTTATCACCCACTAATGTTAATAAACTAGAAAATATATATTTCGAAAGCTTGCTTTATATATTAAATATTTATGTATATATCATTAATTTTACAGTAACTAACAACGAACAATGTAGGTAGTACTTTCACAGACACTGAAAGACTCAACTTTGGACTTATGCTACATATCTCCTTTTGTGTCATACAGGCAGTCATACATTTAAATTTTGTAGTTAACCGGGCATCTGTTAATTAATTTAAATGGAGTTTATATCTGTGTGTTTATTTTGAATATTTCCAGTGAAGGACCGTTTACAGAGACCAAGATGAGGAGAATTCGTCTGGCTCGTCGGACTGGACTCTGATGAGAGCGAAGTGGTAAAATATTCAGCACTTTCTTGTTTGAAACTCCTTTTCCAACATCATAGCCAGGTTTCCATGTCTAATACTCAGATAAATGATTATGTAGGAGCTGGACCCAAAGTTGGACAGGGATTTTTACAGAACGCTCTCACTTCTGAAGAAGAAAGATCCAAAAATCTATCAGACAGATGCAAAGTTCTACACTGAAGATAGTATGTAAAGTATCTTCACTTTATGATTTTCTACTCTGGTTAAAGGAGACTGACTGATTTCAATACACTGTGCACTTTTAAACAGCATCTGGATTAGGCAGCGATGAGCAACCGTCCACTTCAAAAAAGTCAGAGAAACCCATGTTCTTGAAGGACTATGAGAGGAAGATCATCCTGGAGAGAGGAGGGTAAGAAATCATGTGTTTTATAAATGATGATTTGGCTTTATTATATATCCTTCAATAATTCAATTAAAGTGCAAATGGTGAAAATCATTATAGTATGGATATAACTGATGGTGTTTCCATGTTCTGATTGGGTGTATATAATAAATTTGATTGAAAATAATTCATTTTAGAAAATATGATGATGATGAAGATGACAGTGCTGATGAAGAAGTCTCCAAACAGATGCAGGAGGTAATTATTATACTTAAAATATACCATGTTAAAAGCCAATGCAGAATGAAAATGGACCCTGTTAACTTTTTTATATGAAAATGTTACTAGTCTTATTGAGCACAATTAATCTATGCACTTTGTCATGTAAAAAAACACAAAAACTTAAAGTTTTAAAGTCTATAATTTTTCAGCATTTTTTTCTAGTTGAATGTTGTAGTTTTTTTAAAAATAATTTAATTTGCAGAAGCAAAATGGGTTGCGAACTTGCGAATGTAGTTTTATGTTGACATTCAAATTTGTGTCCGTGAAGATTTGAAGTGTTTTAGGATCTTGTAGAATGACAGATAACATTAAAGCTGCAGTCTGTAACTTTTGATGTTCTAATATAATAAACAGATTTTTATTTTTTGGGATAATAAACAGAGCTGACATGCGTCTTGCGGAAGAACACTTCTCTCTATTTATGTCTATGATGAGTCTGTACCAGTCTGAATATAAACACTTATTATAGGTGTACTGTAGTGATTCAGGATAAGACAAAACACAGTTTGGAAAATGGATGATGTCATTTCTGTGTCAATGAATGAATCATGATGTACTTGCTTATATACACTACCGGTCATAAAAAATCTTACCGATCTTTTTGTTTTTAAAAGAAATCTCTTCTGCTCACCAAGGCTGCAATTTTTGATAAAAAATACACAAAAAACACAGTAATATTGTGAAATATTATGACAATTTAAAATGACTTTTTTAATGTTCATATATATTAAAATGTAATTTTATGCTCCAAAAACATGTATGATTTATTATCCATGTTGAAAACAGTTTTTTACATGTTTATGTCAGGATTCTTTGATAAATAGAAAGTTCAAAGAACAGCTTTTATTTAATTAGAATCTTTTCTAACATTATAAATGTCTTTACTGTAACTTTTGATCAATGTAACTCATCCTTGATGAATAGAAGTATTGATTTCTTATTTATTTCCCCAAAAATAAATACAAATTCTTACTGACCCCAAACTTTTTAAAGGGTAGTGTTTAATGTAACAAAAGCTTTCCATTTCAGATAAAAGCTGTTCTTTTGAACTTTCTATTCATCAAAGAATCCTGAAATAAAAATGTAAAAAACTGTTTTCAACATGGATAATAATCATACATGTTTTTGGAGCATAAAATCATCATATTAGAGTGATTTGTGAAGGATCATGTGACACTGAAGACTGGAGTAATGATGCTGAAAATTCAGCTTTTTTTCAGAGGAATAAAATACATTTTAATATATATTAACATAAAAAAGTCATTTTAAATTGTCATAATATTTCACAATATTACTGTGTTTTTTGTGTATTTTTTTATCCAAAAATTGGATAAAAACCAATACTTAAACTTTTGCAACCGGTAGTGTACATTTTTGTAAATTTTTAATTCAAATGGAAAGTTGGACTTGGTTTTTAAAGGAATAGTTCACTTAAAAATTTTAATTAATTTAAAATAATTTACTCGCCTTCAAGTTGCTTCAAACCTGTTTGAGTTTCTCTCTTCTGCTGAACATAAAGTAAGATATTATAAAGATTATCGATAACCAAACAGTTGATGGACCCCATTGACTTGGATACTATGGAAGTAAATGAGGTCCTGTCTGGTTACTGACATTTTTCAATATAATTTCCTTTGTGTTCAGCAGAAGAAAGAAAGTCATTTAGGTTTGAAATGATTTGAAGGTGAGTAAATTATGACAGAATTATCATTTTTAAGTGAACTATTCCTTTAAGATGTTTTTTTTCCCCACTCATTCAAGTAGTTTGTTCAATATCTAAACTGCTTCATGTCTAACACATAATTCATTTGTGTTACAGAGAGCTGCATCTCCCACCTATATCCAAGAACAGAAGGATCTGCAGGAAAGGTAGATTGGAGATAGTCTTTGAGCCATTGTCTGTTTGGTTAAAGTTGCTTAATGTATACATATGCAATTAATTGGCTGTCTATGTGTCATTAATCAGTTTTTAGAAAGGGGTTGTTAAGTCGAAAGTGAAAAAATCACCATCATTGTTTTAGGGAAATGCATTAACATAAGTATTACATAATCAGATCACAACAAGAATAGCTGTTACTTATTTAAAAAAGTAATGCAAGTTTCTTTGCTTTCCCATGTATCTGAACTGACAGAGAAATTGTGTGCGCCTGTGTGAACATGATGGTTATTGTAAATCTAGATTCTAGAATAAATGAGAGCATTTACTCATCTCACTTGTACAAAAACAGATTCAGTATTCATCAAAATGAATAAAAACGGTGAAATGCAAACTCAGAATATTATGCAAACCTATAAGTATTTTATTCTAAGTATTTTAACTCGCACACATACATACATACATACATACATACATACATATATACATACATATATATATATATATATATATATATATATATATATATATATATATATATATATATATATATATATAGCTGTGCCCTCTACTGTACAGATGTGCATTTCTTTCAGCCTGAGGCTTATTATTATATTATACTTCATTTAAAAAAATAAGCAAGCCCAGCCCAGGTGAGAAAAAGTAACAAACAAGTAAGATACAGCATTACTTTTCATAGAAGTAGCACAATTAATTATGTACTGATTTGATTAATAGCACTATCAATGATACGCTTGGTCTCTTGGCTTGACAGTAATTTGCAAACACACTTAAAGATTATTAATAAAGTGTAAAAACGTTCTCCATGGCATGTTGTTGCCTATAGAGAAAATGTGGCCTACTGTCTTATCTTTCAATACATGATATTTAGAAAAACCAGCACCATTTTGAGAATAATTAATTTAAAAGCTCATAAAAGGTACGTCATTAAAAAATATTTCAGCCATGTATTCATAATAGCTTGATTTTTTAGAAGGGTATGCTCAGTTTTAGAGGTGCAGTTTGTCTACAGGGTAGAACAATCAATGTTGAGGCAGTGGAAAGACACGAGTTAGTAAGTGCACATCACTTTGATTTACATAGCCTTTCTTTTATACAGTCTGGACCAATACCTATCTACTTGAATAGGGTAGACCAATATGTCTAAAATTTCTTGGCAAGTTCACAAAAAATTAAGTAAAAAAATAAAAATAAAAAAGACAATCAAAAGACAATATCAGTAACATTGTTTCCTAAGCTCAAATTGCACTAAAAACCCCTCTATTTTCCAGGTCGCTCCAGTAACTTCTCATGAGCAAAGGGTGATATACGGTATGTATCCATAGAGCCGTACCATGATATATACCGCCTATATATATATTATATAGTCTGATATATATAAGACGTATATTTATACATAAGGCTATATAAATTATTGTTGAGCACATTACTGCTTGTTTTCAACATCAATTGTTGCACACATTAAAAATATAACATAGAATATTTTAATTAAATAATACATTTTAAGATACAATATGTTAAAAAATATGCAATAATTAAAAATTACATAATGTAACATCATCACTTGTATTATGAGGTTTATTCAACATACATATTTTAAACTAACTACACACATACATAGCCTACATGATGCACCAACACACAAAAATCTTTCTTGGTGAAGAGCATGTAGCATTATGGAAGCCCACATTAACTAGCAGATATTGGTCTCTCCAGGTTTTTGTTAAGTTGAAAAAATAAAAAATTGGTAGACATACCTGAGACCATATCTGAGATACCTGAGAATATATATAGCCGAGTCGGACCCCGAATTTCCAGTTTTACTCTCCGCCCACAGCAAACAACAAAGTCTACTCAAACTGCATCCAAGAGTATAGTGTCTGGCTAATTGTCCGAGTGGTGGGAAGCAGTGGATAAATAATATCAATGGGATATTGCCATCTCTGGGATTGTGCCATCTCTGCCTGACATCTCGGCATGGATGAAAGAACATCACCTGCAGCTCAACCTGGCTAAGGCTGACTTTTCGTCCTCCCTGCCAATCCATCTCTATAGCACGGCTTCTCCTTAATGAGCTAAATTCTTCCTCAATCACCCCATCATGGTACGGTACAGAAATCTTGGAGTAATCTTCAGATGACCAGCTGACCTTCTCAGACCATATTACAAAGACAGCTTGATCATGCAGGTTTGCAATGCACAACATCAGGAAGATCAGGCCTTTCCTAACTGAGCAGGCGACACAGCTTCTTGTCCAGGCCCTGGTTATTTCTAGGCTTGATTACTGCAATGCTCTTCTGGCTGGACTTCCATCATGTGCAACTAAACCTCTACAAATGATCCAGAATGCTGCTGCTCATCTTGTCTTCAACAAGCCCAAAAGGGCCCACTGTCACTCCTCTGTTCATCTCTCTGCACTGGCTGCCACTCGCTGCTCGCATCAAGTTCAAGGCGTTGACACTTGCTTACAGATTGACCACTGGCTCAGCTCCCTCTTACTTTCACTCGCTCCTACGAGTCTACATCCCTACCAGAAGCCTACGATCGATCAATGGACGACGGCTTGTGGTACCATCACAAAGAGCCACAAAATCACTCTCCAGAACATTCTCATTCACGGCTCCATGCTGGTGGAATAATCATGCCAGAATAATCATCATCCGGAATGCTGAATCCCTGACAGCATTCAAAAGACAACTGAAAACTCATCTTTTCCATGAGCAAAAAAATGGAAAAATATTTTTTATTAAAAAAAATAAAATAAAAAAAACCTTTAAATCCTTACTTGTCTGGTTTATACTACTCTGAGCAATATTTGAACTTTGTATTTTGAGCACTTCTTGTGTTGTTAATGCCTCTTCACGATGACTTGTTTGATTTGTGACTTTGGATAAAAGCGTCTGCTAACTGACTAAATGTAAATGTAAATTACCTACTGTAATAACCATGTACCTGTGTAATTGCAAGTCGCTGTTTGGGTCTGATGGCTGCTCTATAATTAATGGACTGTCTTCTGAGCTCAGGTCCAGCAACAGAAAGAAGCTTGTCCATTTACTCAGCACTCATGCGAAAATCTTTAGATGGCGGTCGCCAGTCCAGGCGTAATTCCAGGCAAGATGATGGAAAGCACCAAACTGTCTCCTGCACATATTGATCAAATGGGGTTACATTCTTCGTCGCATCCTTTCGTTTTGCAACGTTTTCTGTACTTCAGAAAGCGGTTCAAAATGCCATTTACTGGTGGGCCGAAGAGGCCAGTGTGGGAGAGAGACTCTCTCATGTTAGCCAGCATCAGCCAAAGGTGCCTCTCAGTCACAGTCAACGAGGCCATGCATCTTCCCAGGGCCAGAGCCGCAGACTTAGATCCTTTCCCGGCCTTTCTCGAATTCTTTTCGCAGAGGAGATCGGCTTGGAGGATCTGCAGGACAACCATTGAATGCAGGGCGGAAGCTGCTTGTCCGGCTGTGTGTGGAGTCGCAACTGACAAGACCAGATATGGTTCCTGCAGGCTTTTGAATGCAGGGGCGGACTTCGAGTGCCATCTCGTGGAGGGCAGGCAAAGGTGTGCGGCCACTGCTTCCTCGACCTTTGGTATGGAGCTGTATCCCTTCATTTCACTGGAGAGTGACGCGGAGACAGAGGAATGAAACCTTGTGGAGAATGGAGCATTCCACGATTTAGCTAGCTCAGTCTACAGTTCAGGGAGGAAGGGGGCTTGGTAGCGAGTGCTTAGACAGCGGCGACTTTGAAGGAAGCAGCCATTGAGTCTGTTAGGTGCGGGCTCCTTCAGGTGGGGACCACTTGAGCCCGAGGAGCAGTCAACCGCCTGTGAAAGGAGGTGCATCAGCTCGGCATGCAGCTCCACGCGGATTCTACCGGAACTCCTGGAATCGACAAGGAGGCGGAGCGTTGAGAGCTCGACCGCTCCTTGCTATCAGAAGCCAGGATCAGAACAGCTGTCTCCTGCGGCGAGTCCTTCCGTGTCATCCTCAGGCTTCGAGGGCAGACTCCGGCAAGCACGTCAGAGGTGTCCACAGGCTCCAGCAGCCTTTGACAATGGCGCTTCTTTTCCTGCACAGTCCAGCAAAGGGCAGATGAGATAGCTTCATCCTGGAATGCTTCGAGTCAAGCCCGCAGGGTCGACATTGGAAGCTCCTCGCAATGCTCACATCCTCCGGAAAAGATGGCAAGAGCAGTGTGTTCCTGGCCCAGGCAGAGAGCACAGATAATGTGTTGGTCTCCGACACTGAGCGGGGCTCTGCACAAGCCACAGTTGGTGCGAGGTATCTATAGAAAAGTCACTCTGCTCTTTTAGATGCTTGTAATTCAATGAAAAGGATACATCGCCGGATAGCGAAGCTTGCTTCGGGAAGGGTGAAGGTGGCAAAGACGTCCGGCTTCCTCAGTCACTGTCCTAGCTGGCTTATTGCTGTTTTGACGGTGGCGAGGCTTCTTAAGCTTCAGCGATGAATGCAGCTTCACTGAAGAGATGAAAATCAGAGAAACAGCCTCCGCGCCCTGCTTATAGACACTAAGCCACGTTCATTCTGGTGGGCTAGGACACGTTGAGGCTCAAGAGCCCTCTATTGGAACATGACGTCACATCGGGCTCACTGGTACGCTGTGCAGTTCCCGCAAAGCACCCAATGAGTGCGCTCAGGATGCCCACTCTAGTTCTGCTAGCTGCTGCACTGTGTTGACAATGAATACAAAATTAAAGATGATTTTTCGGCTTCAATATCTCAAGAAGATGAATCTTCCCGTAGCGTAAGCTAAACTTACGCAGATGCGAGAACGTCTCGTAAGAGAACTTCAGCTGCCGTTATCAGTGTACAGTATGGTTTTAACACAGTTGCCACATGTACGCCGATACACTGAGTAAACACTGAGATTTTTATGAATAGATAAACGGTTGTTCATTACATCGATAAAACAATAACTTGTATTCCTTGTATTACAAAACGGTATTATCCAGTCATTTAATTATATTAAATGTTTAATCAGGAGAAAACCATATCTCAAAATCTAACAAGCAGCAGTAGCATTTTCAAGTAACAACATATTGAAATTCTTCTATAATAATAGTAGAATAGAATAATAATAAAAAAATGTACCATTCAGAAACGTTTTGTAAGAGCCGTGTTTGGGGAGGTTCTGCTTGACTCTCTTCATTGCCACTTTCTGGGACTGATTCTGGCTCAAACTGATACAGCAGTATCACCACCATTATTTACATTTAACCAGAGCACATGCAACTTTCACCCATAAAGATAATGGGCGTGAAGTTTCTGTACAACAAGCACTATGCAGTTTAGCCAATTACAACACACCGGCCCAACTAACCAATCTGAGCCCCTTGACTGTTTCTGAGGGAGTGGTTTCATAGAATCAGGAAGTCAACCAGTCGTTCAAATGACAGAGGAGAAAGCGGCTTACAATAAAGGTAAAATTTATGAAAAATGTATGAAAAAAAACCCCACTAAGAAATGTTATATTGCACCCCATAAACACAATCTTGCAAAGAAAAAAAACAGTAAACCACCTCTTTAAAAAAAATTCAATCAGCCCATAATTTACTCACCCTCAAGCCATCCTAGGTGTATATGACATTCTTCTTTCAGAGGAATACAATCAGAATTATATATAAAAAAGTCATTTCTCCTCCAAGCTTTATAATGAGAGTGAAAGGCTGAGAGAAAATTTGAAAAGAGTGAATGCATCCATCCATTATAAAAGTAATCCATATGGCTCCAGGGGTAAATAAAGTCCTTTTGAAGTGAAGCCATGCGTTTGTGTTAGGAAAATACTTAACGAGAAATAATATTTATGATATTTAAAAGCCATGCATTTGTGTAAGGAAAATACTTAACGAGTAATTAATATTTAAAACTTTATACAGTAAACTATAAAATTACTAGCTTGCCACAGACTGCTGTACGCATCGATTTACAGTGAAAGACTAACCCCTGACCCGACGCACAACATAATGATGAACCCGGGAGCTCAGAGGAAAGAGCAAAACAAAATGCTGGTCACGAACTTAGCCATTTTGAAGTGAAATGTCAAAGGATTTCTATATAATAGAAGAGGAGCTTGGGTTTGTTGCACAGCCTTATTTGTTTAAACCGTGATAGCGCGTCTAAGCTTCACGAAACTCCTACATAGTCAGTCATACACGCATCAGGGTTACTCTTGTGGTGCAAATCTACTTGTGTAGTATGCATATGGTCGTCTGGCGGAAGCTAGTTATTTTAGATTATAAAGTTATAAATATAAATCATTATTAAATAGCAAGCACAAACTATGCAAAAGCGGCAGCCCTTCCGGTGCACTCTGTATCCGAATTCATGCACTGATTTTTTTATCTATATTAATTGGAATAATGTAGAGTGAAGTGAATGAGGGTGGTGCGATTTTGGACACAGCCTGGGCTAAATACAAAATCAAACCAGTCAAGGGAACAAGCAACAGGTGTGACTGATAATCAAACAATGAAGAAATCAAAGCAAAGGGAAACAAACACAGATAACTGTAACAGTAAATAAAATGAGATCAAAGACGCACATAATTGCATCTAAAAATGCTATGATTTTGTTCTTTTAATGTTTGAACATTCTTGTCTTTAAGGCATATTATGAGATTATCCTTAAAACATAACCGTAACTTCATTCTCATAAATTATTTTTTTTATGAAAATATTGTGACTTTTCATGATTCCCTGTTTATGAAAAAGGTTCCCTGTTTATGAAAAGCTAAATAAAGTATTAAGAGAATATTACGACTTTTTTTCTTGTATTGTTCCAGTTGTCATTAAAGCCTAACATTTTACTTGAAATCTTTGTTTTTGTTTTTTAGCATGGCAGTTAAAAAGCTGTCATAACTGCATGAATGAAAAAATTGTGCATGACGCATTTCACAAACAGAGATGTTAAATGGGCACAAGAGTGTTTCACTGCAATCACAATCTACAAGGCCAACAGCATAATTAGAGCAATACCAATGTCTGGCATTGCCATAGTAACAACTCAGTTCCGCCTAATGCCCAAATGCATAGTTCAGGTGCAGATGCATTATCTCTGAAACACAAGACCAAATCCACTGAATCCAACATTACTCTCATCTATGATTTATGAAATAAATTATACATATGCCTAGATAATTAAATGAAATGAAATCAAAAAGTAATGTTACAACACAAACACATTTTTCTTAAATGGAAAATATAATAAAGCCTCATTACCTCATTAGCCAAAAGTATCATAATTACCTTCTGTTCAGAAAACACTCTTTTGTATATTGCACATTATTCCTTCAAGGCTTGTTGTAGCAAATGTGAGCACTCATCTAAACTTGGCTCAGAATTAGACCTTAAATCTATTATAGGCTAAAGATCTTTATCTTTGACAGACCACATTAAAACAGGAAATTACCACAAACAAATAATATCAAGGGAAAATGAACTACTCATGGTTTTAAAGGCTCATATAACCTCACGATGTAGAAAGACTCAGAAGTGTAATTGCAGCCCATCTAATCTGAATGTCAAAACCACAAGGGAGTTATGTAATCTGAAATTCAGTGTGTTATTCAATCACTCACAATCATGGTGGCAGTTGCCTAAGCACTTGTCCAACAACACCTGTTATATTTATCTTTTAATTGAAATTGTACAGATACCACACTGCGTATAAAGTCAGAGAGCTGTGTACTAGAGTAGAATTAATGAATACAGTTCTGTCTCAGACTGAACATGTAAACATGCTGAATCATTATGGTCTTCTTTTGAAGTCACCTTTATTTATATAGCACTTTATACAATACTGAATAGATACAAAGCAGCTTTACAGTAAATAACCGGAAAATTATTCAATGATGCAAACTTTATAATTGTATAATAACTAATATTTATAATAACTCAGCTGTACAGCAGCTCTAAGAGAAAATGGTGTCATTGTTCAGCTGAAGTCAGTTCAGTGTTGATTCAGTTTTGTTGTAAAGATCATCAATTATTCAATTTAATCTATAAAGCAGTTCTGCAGAAAACAGTGATGTCATCATCCAGCTTAGTTCTACCAGAAATAAATGGGAGGCAAAATGACATAACAAAGCATACATTTATTAACAGCCCAGCAAGTATTGTGGTATAAAATGATTTGGTATAGACCCCGTTCGTAACTCGCAAGAACAAGCTCCCACAGAGGTCTGACACTCTTTCACAGCGCTCCATTGACTTTCAACACAGGCGTCTCATGTTTTTGGTCTCGGCAGGCTATTACCGTCATATTTTTATCAAAAATATGGTTAAACGTTCGTGCCTGGGGCATTTGTAACACAGATATGCGTTTCCCAGAGAGGTTGGAGGGGGGTGTCCGTTTTCCCCTTCCCAAAACCGACGTCAAATCCTGACAAGTGTCGTCTTTGGATTAAACTGTATGGATGTCCTCAGTCAGCTAAACCCCTTAAAGATCAACAAGCACATCTTTTTAGCTTCTAACCTTACTGTGAAGTTATACTAGTTAGACCAATTTATAGGTTATGATTTCGGTTCTCGATTGTTGATACGCTAGCACACGCTGCTAATAAATTCAACGTTATACATGTGTAGTCCGTTTGCTTTGTAATAACGATTATAGAAGTGAATAGAGACCTACACAGCTTTGCATGAACAGTGTTGCTCCCCTGATATTGTTAGTCCTAGCCTCCATCTCGATTTGTAGGATATGCGGTGGTTCATTGTTTGAATGTGACCGGTAACGTTATGCTTTTGCCTCTACTTAGATGCCTTGTTATTTCTTGCATTTCACCTGTATGTCTTGAATATAGCCTTCGAACGCATATTGCAGCCCCTTTTGCCTACTTCTACCGGACACTTTATTTGCTGCTTTATAAAAGTGTGATAACATTTCAGCAGGAAGAGCTGTCACAGCATAAGCCATGTTGATACCATACCAGAGCCCAGATGAAATTTGACGGATGTAGCAACCGTAACTAAGGGGGGCGGGGCTTAGTCAAAGGTCAATTGAGTCTTCCTTGTAGAACTTACGCTAAAACTTCCATTTCTCATCCAATAGTGTCAGTGCAGTCAAGTTATTTTAAGATTGTAGTTTGTGTTATTATTAAATACTAAAACTATTCAAAATATATAGTTAATTGAAATAAATATGAAAGAAAATATAAATATTAGATGGAAAATCTTTAAAAAATTTGCCTTGGCTGTCAGGGAATTCAACAGACTCAAGGAAACAGTGTGTAACTTCAGTAGAAATGCTTTAGTGACAACACTGATGTACAGTATGTATCTTGTATGGAGAAATGATGTTGAACTTCCAAAAAAATAGAAGAGAAAGCTAACAGTTTGTTATGGAATCTGTCACCAAACACACCTTTAGATATCAGATGCTTTGAAGAAAATGAACTCAATGAAATGAGTCTTGCAGGGGAGGAACCAGGTGAGAGATAGATACCAGTTGGAATACACAGGAGAACACAAATCACACAAAGGTAGGTAATCAAGAGCAAGTAAGCGACAGCAGAGACAATGACTAACCAAGGCGAAGCCGTAGGAATGATGATCCCAGGTGGAGCTGAGAGCAAGGATCCAAGGTGGATACATCAATACAGGAGCCATCAATACATCTCATTGAATCACCCAGGGAGGTCTTTCACTCACATAAAAAAAGAATGGCTTATTGAGAACCTTAGAAATACACTGTAAGGCAAAAGGAGATCATAAACCCAGGTCTGCAGGAAAAGTTGCTTGAATTCAGAAACAAATATTACAGAAAACAATTATCTCTCTGCTGTGGCTGAAATAAAAACTAATATGTTTTGTTCTGCATTGACCACATCTGAGCCAGTGCTTTGAATCTGAAATTGAGTTGATGAGAGTTTAACATTCAAGGCAGAGACCTGAACATACACACAATTGTTTCTAAGACATCTGATCAGCGGATTCATTGATCTGGGGTGTGTATAATTGTACAGTTATTCTGCCAAGACATCACAGTCATAATTTGCAACGCATTCTCATTCTAGGGCATCATATAGGTGACAGCTTTAAGGGAACCAGGAAGCATTGTTATGTAGATTTCCAATGATAAATTAAAGGACCAGTCTTCCATCTTGGTGAGCTGCCCAGATATGAGAAAATTATGACTGTTTGTATTGCTTTAAATGCGAGTGAATGATATTAAGAAAGAAATAGAAAACAGGAAATAGGGAAAAAATAAATATGTTGTCATTTCTCAAATTAATGATTAAGCTAATATGGCCGAGTTTCTATTTTATTCATCTGATAAGCAAGGTAAAATGAAACATAAAAACAATATTTCTCATAGGTTTCCTATCTTTTGAAATAGCAGGCGAACCTCAATAAAACAGACATAGAGATAAAGACAAATTACTCCAAGTTAGCTGAGGGACACTTGAACAGATTTCTATGACAAGATACAAATTATGCTATAATACTAAAATATACCATTACAAATGTTTCATATTTCATATTCGTACTTCATATTCTTTTATTATAAATAGGCCTATTCAAAGATATATTAAAGATATCTATGGTTGACTATTCAGAATATTGTTTTAATATTTCGTTCTTCCTTTTTTGAAATGGATGGGCATGCATAGTGACAAAAAGACCAAAATGATTATTTTGGGGAAAATCAACAAAAGCTTTTCTATGCTGCAGTATTTTCTTGAGCACATGAATTCTGATTGAGAGCAAAGGTGGGTCTTTTTTTCAGCTAGGCCTCTTCAGATTCTTCAAAGAAATCTGTTCAAAGCACTTGCCCTCAGGTTTCTCAGCCAAACCAATGCAAAGGTTTTTCCTATATTTAATTGCAAATTTCCCTATAAAAAAGTCCAAGTTGGGACACATTCATCTTTCTCTGAGCTCTCAGTCAATCTGAAGTATATGTTTCTGTACAATGTTTTTGTACAACATCAGTTCTAAAGTACTATGATAACTTGATTATCATTTGAAGGTGCTTGTGTTTGTGGTGTGAATTATTCTTTGATTTGTTTTTATATATTGTATTATTTTCTTTAAATTTACTGTTTATACTGTTTGTATAAGGTCTTTGTTGAAATAAGAATTTGATGTATAAGAACATTCCATTGTATTACAAATATTGTTTTTCTTTTAAGTCGTAAGGTGTTCTGGGGTCTAAGGTGTTTTTGGGGTCCTTGAGATGTTTTGATATGCCCTGACATTTATGCTTTTTTCAGTTGCTCATAAACATATTAATGGCAAAGGTGAAATTACACTCTATTTAGTACAAACAGGGCTACCATAATATGTGAGCAACATGTATGTAGGCCTACATGTTTGTATTTTTGAAAAGAATATTGTTTATGCATGGTTATTGAAAAAACTTACAATGAAATTTTCTGAAATGAGGCAACAAAACACATACATACAATATTTGTCCACAAGACTTTTGACTAATGGATGTTGTGGCCTCGAGTTTTTTCTTAAAAATTATCTGAAAATTATTCTGGCTAATCATTCACATAAAACTGTGAATTGTTCTGAAATTGTGAAAAAAAGGGAATGGCCCAACCCCATTATGTATAATTCAGGTGGTTCTCACCTGAGAAGACAAAGACCTGCATAATAATGAGCCTTTCATTCCAGTGTGTCTCACAAGAGATGCAAGGACAATCTCTCTCTCTCTCTCTCTCTCTCTCTCTCTCTCTCTCTCTCTCTCTCTCTCTCTCATATTGATAGGATAGCATTGTGCAGTTGATGGAGAATTGTGGAATGCACATCCAGGGCACGAAGCTCCCGTTCCACCACATCCCAAAGATGCTCTATTGGGTTGAGATCTGGTGACTGTGGGGGCCATTTTAGTACAGAGAACTCATTGTCATGTTCAAGAAACCAATTGAAATGATTCAAGCTTTGTCAAGCATTATCCTGCTGGAAGTGGCCATCAGAGGATGGGTACATGGTGGCCATAAAGGGATGGACATGGTCAGAAACAATGTTCAGGTAGGCCATGGCAATTAAACAATGCCCAATTGGCACCAATGGGCCTAAAGTGTGCCAAGAAAACATCCCCCACACCATTACACCACCACCAGCAGCCTACACAGTGGTAACAAGGCATGATGGATCCATGTTCTCATTAGGTTTATGCCAAATTCTGACTGAATGTCTCAACAGAAATTGAGACTCATCAGACCAGGCAACATTTTTCCAGTCTTCAACTGTCCAATTTTGGTGAGCTCTTGCAAACTGTAGCCTCTTTTTCCTATTTGTAGTGGAGATGAGTGGTACCCGTGGGGTCTTCTGTTGTTTAGCCCATCTGCCACAAGGTTGTGCGTGTTGTGGCTTCACAAATGCTTTGCTGCATACCTCGGCTTGTAGCGAGTGGTTTCTCCAGTCAAAGTTGTTCTTCTATCAGCTTAAATCAGTTGGCCCATTCTCCTCTGACCTCTGATTCAAATTGCTTAAATCATCTTTCTTTCCCATTCTGACATTCTGTTTGGAGTTCAGGAGATTGTCTTGACCAGGACCACACCCATAAAAGCATTGAAGCAACTGCCATGTCATTGGTTGGTTAGATAATTAGATAATGGTCAAATGGGTTATATGGGTCACTCTATAGAATTGGGTCAAAGTCAGAGTTGGAAACATCTTGAAAAGAAAATTATTTTTCCATATAAAGTATTATTATTTAAAGTAGGCCAATACATTTTATCATACATATTTCAAAGTTAAGGATTCATTAATTTGATATAGCTTGCATTGGATAACAGTTAATCAGTTTATTTTTGACAAAAGATACTATATATTTAACATATGAGCAGAAACTGTCTAACAAAAGCTTATTTGATGTCTTTTTGGTAGTAAAAACTTTATAATCTAGTTGAGCTGTCTGTAACAGTAAGCTATGCATCTACGCGTTCGTTCATTCACACACCCAGACACCCAATTCATATTTTAAAAGTCTTTTTGGTTTTACAGATACCATTCTATATTGCGGTTAGAACAATTGACTAGGCTATAGCAATATAATTTGGATTGTTCTTGTAAAATAATGTTTCCTAATTAGGCTTAGGTGAAAAATAATTTAAGGTCTTTGTTGAAATAACAATGTGTTGTATGAGAATATTCCATAGTATTACAATATTGTTTTTCTTTTAAGTTGTAAGGTTAAGCCTCTGTGTGTCTGGAATTGTTGTTCCAGATCTGATATGAAGTTTCATTTGATATGAATGGTGTCTAATGCACCTTCTCTGAGATTTGTTTTCATGATAATCAAATGTAAAAAGTTGTATCTCTAAAGCGTTTCAGCGTATAACGCGAACTTCTGAACTGAATGAACGGCTTCGTGTTTTGACTTGTCGAGGCTGTTTTCCAGGCTACTGCCTGTATACACAAAGTCTTTATAAAATATCTTCTTGTTAAACGGTCTGTACACTTACAAAGTTCTCAATGCTTCGGTTTGCATGTAGGGACCCTCATTATGTTACTGTGTTCGTGTTGGGCTATTTTGAGCCTTGTTAGTGGTATTAACTGGCAATTTCTTTTTACTTATTAATTGCCACCATTAGTTTTTAGAGATAAAACTCTTTACATTCGATTATCATGAAAACAAATCTCAGAGAACGACCAAAGGTTCATTTTGCGCTGGAGTTCTCCTTTAACCTAAAAAAAAAATGTTTTTATTATTGTTCTTGAGAGAACTTTTCTCTCTGGAATTTATTTGGTGTGAGAGCGTTCATCAAGGTTTCCCCTTGTACGGCATGAGGTTGCGTCAGTCTATTTGCACGAGACTGATGAGCGCATGCACTTCGCTACTCTTGTGAATGTTCTCTGTGTCTACAAGAGAGAGTGAGAGCGAAACCATTACCCTGGGTTATCCACTGATGATCTGTCTGTTTACAGAATAAAAACATTGGATCTCATCGTTGAGTGGTTGTGTGGTCCTTGTGCTTGGGGGTGTCCAGTCCAGACATGCTACACTTGCAAGCCAGAAAAGAATAGGGTTAAATGCAAGCTTATGTAGCTTTTTGGTAAGCGTAGGTTTTATCCTCTGGTTCTGTGTAAATTAAATACTGCATCAGAGACTCTTTGTTATATAATAAGACCATGAAACCTGAAGAGCCGTCAGAATTGGAAAGCTGAAAAATAAAAACTGGTGAACTGTGAGCCCTTTCAATCACTGTTGGTAGCAAGAAATGTCCTTGTTGTTAAAATTTACTTGTTTAAAGTACATTCACTCAAGTAAATTATTTTCATGGTTGTTTTTAGCACACCATATGTCAAAGAACACATTGGTCAAAGGACAATGCCACCTTAGCAGATGTTGTATGTCCATGAATGTGTTATTACACACCTACATACCAAAGGAATGCACTTCATTAGTATGAAAATTTGGACACAGCAAAAGTTAAAGTTTAGGTCTAAAGGTAGCTATGGATAATATATGGAATGAGACCAATCATAATTAAGTGTGCAAACAAAGTCTGAAACAAACATTTTGGCAGAATTTGATTTGAATTATAATATATTTAAGTATAAGTAAGCATAGACGGTGCTGTATTGAGTTTAAACTTGCAGTTAGGGGTTGAACTTTAGAACAAAGTAAATGAATATCAGTACAGCACTATCTTACAAGCACTGTGATAATATTTGTAAGATAATTAAATGTATGAAGTGTTGGCAAAATGTATATTTCGCATTTATTGTTTTTATAAAAGTGCCTCATTATCTAACTCAGGGTTAATCATTAGCTAAACTATTTATTTAAGATTTCGTATGCTGGCAAATTATCAACAGTGTATATATTTTTCATAAATAAATAATTTTATTAAATTGGAATTGGAACTTTCTCGCCCGTTTCAGTCACTGAAAGATATGATCTGTGCAGTTCTTTACAAGTGGTTCAATTTCTCCATTGCCACATCTTACTCAACTTTCACTTGTTCAAAGTAAAAAAGGAATTAATTGCTTTACAGCATCGAGAGCTGTCACTACAGCAGACTCAAATACTAGATGACAGACTTTGAGAATAATTTGCTTGACCCTTCACCTAAGCTGATAGAAGGCCAGTGTTTCTTGTCTAAATCCACATCTCATCAAATAAAAATGGTTTAAGTTGCTTCAGTGGCTGCCGATCCCCCAAGCACTGCTGTGCTTCTGTATTTCCAGATGATCTGTCCATTCATTATTTACACTGCATCAGTTCCTTACATAATTAATTGGAACCATTAATGTATAATTTGGCAGATTAATGAGTTTTAATTAAGAAAGTTTTTTTATTGTGCTGATTAGGCTTATGGGAATGAGGTGGGGGGTGTGGCTTGTGTCTAATCACTCTGTGCCTAATTATATGAAGTAAAAATTGATTATATGGACACTAGAATTTTCTGGCACTATAAGACTACAGATACATGTGTGTGTGTGTGTGTTTCTGTTTATATTACATTGTGTGGACCAAATGTCCCCACAAGTATAGTAAAACCTGAAATCACCTACATTGTGGGGTTCAGCCAGCGGTTCCCATGAGGAAAACAGCATATAAATCATACTAATTAACTAAGTATTTACTAAGTAATGTTTTTTGAAAATGTATAAATGCAGAATGTTTCCTGTGAGGGGTAGGTTTAGGGATAGGGGCAGGGTAAGGGGATAGAATATACAGTTTGTACAGTATAAAAACCATTATGCCTATGGAGAGTCCCCACGAAGATGTGTGCGCCTATTTGTGCGTGTGCTTGTGTTGTGTGTGTGAGATTTCAGACTTTAACTTGCTTTAATTTCATGCACACGCTACATTAGCAAATGGCACAAACTTTATAATAAATAAAACTGACCAAACCCTGTCAAACTGTTTAAAACTTCCATCAAAAACTATACAGTTGTGCAGAGTAAAAGTAATATATGTTGCACTACATTGTGAAACACAATAGCAAAGTTGACATTATATGTTTTAGCATTTCAAAGGACATTGTGTCAGACCAACAAATACACAATACAACTCTATTTGTTTATGTCTGAACAGGAAAGCCCTGACCTTAAACGAAATCCTGAGAAACACTGTGAGCGAATGTAACAAAAAGGTCTTTCTTGTTGTGAGATGACTGTTGCTGTGAGACATCTTTAGATAAAGACCGAACTGTCAGACCTTGTAAATGAGATCTGATATGCAGAGTGCAGCAACTGACTGACTAAAAAAAAGTCACCAAGATGAATCATGACAGTTAATGTATGAACGACTGGAGTTTTTCACTTCAATAACAACTTTCAGATCATTCAGTCAGATCATTCAATCATTTATGCTTGTGATATATGTATCATCTCAATATCTAAAAGACAGTTTTATATGATGTATTCAACTCAGGCTCAGCTGTCATAAGTCACACTAATTATTTAAAACAAACTCTAAGGAAAATAAGACTTAAAGTTGGCATTCAATGAAAATTATATTTATTTTTTTAAATACATCTTATTGATCTTAATGTGAACAGTTCCTCCATGCATAGCTGGATCTATTCCTATGAGACAACAGACTTCTTTCTGATGACTTCTCCAATCGTTTAGTTTGCTTAAACCCCACCCTTTCTTACAATCAGCTGCCAGTTGATTATACTCAGATATGCTTCCATCCAATCAACAAATCATAAATAGAATCAAGTTTTGTGAAAAAACAATCTGTCACTTTAAAGAGATTCACCAACGCTATCTCACGACCAACTTGATACAGAATTAGATCTCACTTGTACAAATTTGTACGATTTGTCTAAACCCCAGAGATGGGTAGGTTTAGGGTCGGAGTCAGGGGGAGGTCATGCATACGAATTGGGCTCAAAATATGTAAGATTTTGCAAAATCGCACACAGTTTAATGGAGGGTGGAATTGGTACAAATTAGCCACCTCGTAAAATATGTACGAATTGGGTTGAACCTGTATGACTTTTTTTTGTCTGTGGAACACATAAGAAGTCAGTGGGGTCCAAAGCAACATTGAGGAAAAACAGAGGGATTTTTCAGAATATCTTCTTTTGTGTTTCACAGAAAACAGAGTCATACAGGTTTGAAACTTAAATTGTGCAAATGAGTAAATGATGACAAAATCCCATTAAGCTAAAAATAATATGATTACATATTAAAGAGAAAATGGAAATAGCTTACAGCCTGGGGATATTATACATAATAAAGATATTCTACAGTAGAAACTGCATTTTGGACTCTTTCTGGGACCAAATGAGAAAGTGTGAGAGAGAGAGAGAGAGAGAGAGAGAGAGAGAGAGAGAGAGAGAGAGAGAGAGAGAGCTGTGACTATGTCTGAGACATCCGACTTCCTAACTCTGTCTGTGAGCTGGCAAGCCTGGTGCACACAAGCGTCAGTGGGTGTGACATTGGGGTGAGTGCGGGTAATGGGCAAGTGCTCGCTGGGGAAAAAAACCACACAACTATATTTCTGTCTGACTGCGTCACTGTGCAGACTTAGATTATTTATGAACAGGCTTAAATTAGAGACTTGAGGAGTCTCTCTGGGTGGGACAAAACCAACAACCCCAACTGTTATACGAGAGTGAATAGCCAAATGACCAGTCAGCCAACAAGATAAGGGAGGGAGACTGCCTCTGAGTACCTTAACACAACTTCATATTCATCTTGCAGAGAGGCTACAGTAAATATACGGCCACCATAAAGCACAGCATAATAACATGACTGGAGCGTGAGAGAGGAGTGGGAGTACTTGCACCAGTAATGGAAGGAGAGCTTTCTCCAGCATTTTAGAGCAGCAGGGGGCTTCTCTGATGTGTTAATGTGTTGACGGAGACAAATGAGGCCGTGTGGTCATGAGGGGACATGGAACAAGAGCCCTGTTGTACACAGCAGAGCCTAGAATACAGGAACCCCTGCCTAGGCAAACAACAGCACAGGAAGCCAGGCCTGCCAAACACAAAGGCTGTTTATTTACCCTCATGTCAACCAATCATGAGTACACAAATCAATAAAGTGTTAGACCACAAGAGACAAGCCAGGTTAAACAGAGTCTGTCGGTTAAATAATGACTGCTTTAAATAAAGACTTATTAGAAGTACAAAAGATGTTAATAGATTTTTGATTTAGATGTTTTTTCAGGCCACATTATGTGGCATACTACTGTTTTCGATAAAATATAAATTATATCCACAATCATCCACATGGAATAATTCACGCACAAATTCAAATTTTGTCACCATTTTGTCTTTTGCAACTCATTTGACTTTTTTCTGAAAGTGGAACAAAGGAGAAATTTAGCAGAAATTAAGAGAAATGTAATGTCTAAATCAGTGGTAAACATTTAGACTTGAAGGCCCCATTCTCCAACATGATATTCTAAAGTTTACTGAAAGCCCCAATGAGGTTCTCTCAAAACTTGAAATATGGTCCATGACTGTATGGACTACTTGTCCTTCTTATGCTACATTCACACCGGACGTGAATAGCGCGTCAAATTGGCGTGCTACCGAGTCTGAGTTTGACGCTGATCACTTGACGCAGTTTGAAAGCGAAATTTCGCGCATCTTGCTAGAACAGCGGCGTCAGGGATCATTGTCTGCACCGTATTTGTGTCCACCGGACCCTTCAGAGCTGAACCATTTGCTCATTCCAGGAGCTGCGCTGGATGACGGCCACTGTCAGGCGTTACTTCCGCCTGTCCCACACCCAGTTTGATGACCTGTTGTCCCGCATGGAGCGAGGATCACCCTCGCCCTCATCCATACTAATCTAGCTGTCATTTTTTTTTTTGATGATAAGAGAGCCAGCCTTTAAAAGTTATTAACCTGTCCTCTGATTTTTTCTTTTCTCACGTCCAGACACAAACTTATGCACATGTTGGTTGTCTTTACATCATAATACTATTTCATATAATCTATAAATGGAATGAATAACCTTCAATACAAAATGAACAACTCTCGTATAGAAATATAGTTTTAAGTGATAAATTATTTGCTTTGTTGTGCATAAGAATCCCACAATGCATTTAGTCATATTACAAAATAATTTATTGAAGCATCCAGACACTTCACCACGTGAGCAAGCATCTTATCCTGATTGGTTTAATGCGGCGCGAATTGATGCCAAAATTCCAGAATTTTCAACTCGGGCGGCAGACGTGAATTCGACGTGCGAATGCGTGAATGCACAAATAGCACTAACAAAATAAATAGAGCGTAATGCGCTTAACGCCAGATGCTCAATTTGCACCATTCGGCGGTGAACTTGACGCACGAATGAGGCGTATTCGCATCTTCTGCACCACGCCCTCTACACCTCATCGCGCCGCAGGAACTTCTCAGCGCGTAACGCATCTTTGCATTGACTCAACATTGAAATCATTTGCGCCTGACGCGCAATGCGCATCCGGTGTGAACGCACCATTAGAGCTTGAAAGCCTCTGGTATTCTACATTCACCATATGGGAAGGAGCTCCCAGTCTCAGACATTCGGAGCTATACTTCTGGGGTATTTCACAGAAAAAATTAAAAAGCCATATATGTTTGAAACACAAAGAAATCCATGTGCGTCGCGTGCATTAAACAATTCGATGCACAACCAAGAACCAAAGCAGAGTTTATTCAAATTGTTCAGTGCACAGTTGGCTGTGGATTATCCCGCTATAACATGGCCATATGTGTCAAAGTTGTTTGCAGGAAGACAGATGAATAAAGTTTCCAAATTATTCAAGGTTTAATAAAATAATTCCAAAGAGACAGGTAGTACCAAACACTTTAAACATAACGGTGTGATGGTGTGTCACTTTAAACTTAATACGGACAAAAAGTGACAGTGAATGTACATTAAAAAACACAAATAAATGGTGGTGAATATAGTAACTTAAGAGTAACTAAACAAAGGACCAAATTTTCACCTCAGCGAGGGACCAATCACAGAACGGGGAGGGAGCAGCAAGATGATGACGACGTCTATGCGATACACCAAAGCAGTTTGTTTATACCTATAGATCAAACATGGCAACAGACGCGAAGTTACCTGTCGGTGCAGCCTTCACACCGTTCGCATATCCCCTCAGTAAACAACAAAGTATAGATGCGATATAAATAAGAGATTCTCTGTGCAGTGCGGACAACTTCAGTGTTTATGATGAGTGTTTTAGTGAGAGTGCAGAACGCGGTAAGTCAGTCATGGCTTAAAGGGAGCGACTTTTGGCTATATAAATAATCATTTTGTTTTACTACGGCAGCTGGTTTAGTCCAAAAATGCGCAGTTATTTGGCAGTTGGGTCTGTTCGAGGTCGGATCACGTTCTCACCACAAACGAAGCCGCTCCAGAGTTCGTTTGAAAGCATACATGAGACCACCTCTTCGAGGAGGTTCTTCGAGGAGGTCTAGGTACGCTTGTTTGGTCTGCTTTTGGTGCGCACCCGAGTGCGATTGCTGCCTTTACACTTGCCCAAACGAGCCGCACCATGGGGGAAAACAAACTCTAGTGCGATTTAACCAAACTAAATGAGGCATGTGTGAAAGCACCCTTAGATATTGTTCCAAGTAGTTCGGAACGCAAATGAATCTCTTCTTCCTCGTCTCATCTCTTACCATCGACCTCTCCGCTTTTCTTACCCCTCACACATGCATTTGATAGCAGATATCTCATAGCACCCAATTAGCGGCTCTGAGACATTTGATTCACTGTTCGTAAAGCAATGTCAGTAGCGAGAGCTCACCAGTGCAACGATCAGCTAAACTGCAAGTACATGTTGCTTCCTCTATATCCCTGTGTATGTCTTCTCATCACACTCTTCGAAGACTACTCGTGACACAGAGACAATCAAACAGTCAACAGGCCTGACACATTTCCTCCCAACAATAACAATTAATTAATTAACTGTAACAGTAAGACTTCCTACAATCAGTCTCTCTGCCATTCATGCTTGGTTTTTAATATGCATGAGGACCAAGCTTTGGTCCAATAAGTTTTCTCTGTAAGTGGGACAACCAGAACAAAATAGAAAGTAAGAGGAATGGTTAGGCAAGCCACCAACAAAATTTCTTCTGATGAGTTCAACTGTACGTATGCTGTTTCTTATATCCTTGTGTAGTCTGCTCTGTAACATTCTCAAAACACAGTCAACAGGCCTGCATGTCTCCTCCAACCATAACATGTTTTTAGCCTTTCGCCGTCTCTGATAAACTTCAACACTGTTCCTCCTCAGTAGAACCATTATTCTTTAGCCAGAGAGAGAGAGAGAGAAACGAGAGAGAGAGAGAGAATCATCAACTTTGAGATATCTGTGATAAGAATCCAGAGCATGTTTCTCTTTCAGCTTCTCTGAGTGTGACGCCGAGGGAGGTCGCAACTTCCCACAGGTGACAAGAGGAAGTTCACAGAGCTGCCATAAGACGCCTGGACAGTGGATCAGTCTTGCCTCTAAAAATGGGATATGAGATAATGACCTGCCAGTCAAAAAAGCTTGAACAGGTAAAATAAAAGTTAAGGAAGAAATAGATATGAGTCCTACAAAGAGAGAGGAAGGCAAGGGGAGAGAGAGAGATTCATTGAAACAGATAATTGGGGCCTGCAAATTGGGGACAGCAATGCACTGTGAGACTCATTGAGTGCTGCTGGTACTAGAGAATGAGTCCTTCAGGGAATAAAATAGACGCAACACAAAATCCAGGCCTAAGGTTACAGGCCCAAGAAATGTATTGAACGCAAAAAAATGGAGTGTGACAAGAAACAATCACTCTAACAAACATCCAATCAAAGTGCCTCTGGGAACATTTTTTTAATGTTCTCTGACAAACTGGGTGTGCAGTCTTAGTAGGGTTGGGTATCGTTTGAACTTGAACAATTCTGATTTTTCGATTCTATTCCTTGTTTCTGAGTTCCGGTTTCAACACGATTCTCAGTTCCGACTTTTTTAAGAAGCAGGGTCAAAAAAGTTTAGCTAACCTTGCTAACCAACAGTCTTTCTGAAGGAAATAGTCCTTCTATCACAAATACTTCTTTTGTCACAAATTTAGCATTTTGCCGAGATTTTGTTATTTTTAGAAAAGTGAGGCACACTTTGGAACGCCGACGTAAGCTACTCATGTTCGACTCGCGCTTCCGGTAGCGCTTCTTCATTGGTGTTGTTCAGCGGTTTCTTCCTTCCGGTCGGCGGACTGTGAATATCGAAACTAGGAATCGGAATTTTAACTTTTGAACGAATTCCGGGAAAACGAAAAGCTAGTCCCGGTTCGAGTCAGACGTCTCGATTCTTGATACCCAACCCTGGTCTTAAGTGCATGTCTCAGGACACTGACTAGTCTATAGCAACTGGAACTTCTAATGACAGCTGCATTAATGCAATGACTTTATCAACTGCGATTGGCTCTTTTATTTTAGAAGGCGGGACTTATTCCAAAAGAAAACTTAATAAACAATAATACATCTTGTTATACCATGTATTTCCATCCAGTCGGGAATTCTTTTTATTTGAGTGGTCTCTTGCACTGGCATTTGAAGAACCAAATACAAGGTATACATACCTTGTATTTGAATGACTTCTGTGATGGTTAACCACAAGATGGTATGCTTTTTAAAATGTTTTTATTTTATTTTTTTATCATGTTAAATTGTATTTGTAATAATTTTGGAGACATTTTTTATACAATCACCTATTAATTTCTGACCAGACACAACAGTAACAAAAGGAATTAAATTATAAATTAGATAGTAATTGAATTTGAAACATGAAGTTTTCACGTGAACGAATAAATGAACGAATTGTGGTTATACAATTATACATCTTTAAACTAAAAATAAGAAAGCATACTTATTATGTACTTTTTTACTTACAGATTTTTTTTTGCCTTTACTTTACTCAATCATTTGATCAAGATATAAATATATAAAAGTATAATTATTCTAAATTGGCTTATAGTTGTAAAGTATACATGAAAGTATACTTAATATGCTTGAACTTTGCTTAAGTATACTTAAAAAGAACTATAGAAGGATACTTATTTTTTTTGTAAGGGTTTCTAAGAGTCCTGCAACTGTAGCAAGCAGCAAACTTTTTAATTTGAGTGTGATAAACCTGAAAGACTCATAAAAGGTCAGATAATCAAATATTATCTATAAATTAAAAGAACTTCAGCATTACTCTCAGTGTGTGCGAAGACTGCAGTTGATATGACGTGTCAGGCACAGAAAATATTTTCTTTTATGGTTTTTCCACATGCATTATGTAAATATTAACTCAATCTTGCAGATTGCACTTGTACAGTGAGGGAGTAACTCACAGATGAACACTGAATGTGGCATTACTACTTAATCTGTACAATGATGTGTTCCAGAGCAAACTCTTGTGTCCATCAGTGCATCAACATAAATGATGTAGCACAGAGGTTTGGATAGAGGCTCCTGTCGACGTGAGCTTTCCATTACATTAATTCCTAGTTGTGGTAATACATTCATGGTCAGGCATGTCCCTGAGTATCAAGCCCCCTTTTAACCAAACCATGTCCTAGAAGACAGGTCCTGTTCCTTTTGGAATTTTGATATTTAACAGCTAAATTTCAGCTAGTAATGAAAAGGTGAAAATTGTCGCCCCAGCAACCTGAAGCTGAACCACACAGGCACGATTTTATCATTTAATGCACTGAAAGCAGAACAAACCTGTGACCTCTGACCTTCGATGAAACATGATCATTTGAAACCCAAATATAACTGCCAAACTCGTCCAGTCTTCCTTTCATTCATATGCATCGTTCATTCATTCATTATTTCATTCATTCATTCATTCATTCATTCATTCATTCATGCATTCATGCATTCATTCAGCAGTCATTTCCATCCTGCACATTTTTTTATGGAAAATTGCAGTATTTATTATGATTTATTTATCCTTTTAATCATATGCACTCATTTTCTTTAAATAAAAGAACTTTCCCTGCCTCTTGTATCTCTTTCACATGTGGATCTACAATGATAGAACAATCCAGTAAATTTCCAGTGTAAAAAACAAGTCCCACTTCAGTTTTTTTATTGGATTTGGTACTATTTTCACAAATAAGGTGTACAAAAACACTAAATGCACAAATGCGTTCTTCTCTTCATTGTCTTGTTACTCACAAATTACAAGACAATAAAGAGGAATAACGCATTTGTGATTGCTTCTCGTCTTTGCATTCGCTACAAATGAAGCATCACTAGCGTGTGGGTTACAATGTGTACGAATGCATCGTCATGCACGCTGGTATGCCAAGCGAAAATAATTTATATGAATAAATGTGCATAACACACACTCCTTTTTAAACATAAAGCACAAATAAACATTGTAACCATACTTAAAACTATAGGAAAATTAACATCACACTATATTACAAAGAGAAATGTACTAACGGCCCGTACTCACTATTACATACCCAGCAGGAGAGCAGTGATGTGTGAACTAGGCTATATTTGCAACCTAAACTGCCAATTTCTCGAGTGGCACCTGCCTCATAAAAGAAAGACGAGTGAAAGGAGGAAAAGAGAGAGCAGCACGAGGCAGTGGAGTGAGTGATTCTCCCTGTCCCTCGGCCTCGTGTCCTGATTGCCACAATATCATTTCAGCAACATGACAAGCCAGTGAATTAGCAGGTTTCAATCGTTGCTTGTCTACATGTAATGCCGCTAGAGTTTTGACACCGAGTCAATCATTCAATCATATCGTCATCATTTAATTTTTTCTTTTACCCAGCTTTGTTTTTATGAGCAGGTGCCACTCGAGAAATTGGCAGTTTAAGTTGTTTCTTCACCATTAGCACAGCTGCAGCACACACCAGCAATCTCGAGTTTGGTTTGAATGACGGGGCACTGTGCAAGAGAGGAGTGTGATCCGTGCGTACACGAGGATGATTGACACTGCTGAGACACTCCTCCTGGCTCTGATTGGTTGTTTCTGACCAGGGAGCGGTGTATTTCTGCAAATGGCAAAAGGACCACTGGGCGGAGCCAGAAGAGCTTGATTTTTTTCACAGGTTGTCTGTCTCATAGTCTACTGTCAGGACATAATGACAGTTTTATAATGACAGACAAAATATTTGGTTACAAAAGGTACTGCAGCTTTAAGTCCAAGTTTAAAATAAAACTATATGAACCTCTCTGTTAACATATGAGCTGTCTGGAACACTGATAGTGGGATATTTGTATTTGTCCGACTCACAACATGTTTGCGAAAGTTTGCGAGAGAACATATCTCAGGGGAATGCAAAAGCTTTGAAAAAGAAAAAATCCACCATCATGTCCCTTTAGGGGCTCCGTATAGATCCGTCACAATGGGGAAGAAAACTAGCCTGGCAAACAAAGACCTATCAAGATGTTAGGTCTGGGAACTCTCAATTGTCATACCTCAATCCGAGGGCGGGATAAAAGGTTGTCTTTCAATATCCCTCTGCACGCCATAGGGATAGCGCTAGCCAACCAGAGCAACGAATGGTTGTGGATGAGTGAGTCCAATGTGTTTTCCCTCCAGCGGAGCAAGTTGATATATTAAATTTTTGCTGTATCCGGTCGTCAAAACTCCGAACACATCTTCCTTTTTTAAGAAGGACTCAAGTGATGTTCTCTTAACTCCAAGTCATCCGAGTTCGCGGCCAAGCGCCGAAATCGAAAGACCGCTGTTCGCCAGCTGCATCTTGTTTGTTTTTAAGTAGCAGGGAAATCACCAATGGAAATCACGGCGTAGAACCGTCACAACTCTGCCGTCATTGTTAAGCCCGCCCACCAACTGTATACACGATGTGATTGGCCGGACCAGAGTTTGGTTTTTCCACAACGAAAATCAACGGAGAGTTGCTAGACCACACTTTGCTGCAAAATAATTTTTGCTGCCGTTCAGGGTGCGTCTCTAGAATTTCTAGGCTAGAAGAAAACACCATTACAGCAAAATCGGTTGTCACAAATCATATCCTTGTTTTGAACATGTATTAATTTACACATTTAATCATTTAGCAGACGCTTTTATCCAAAGCAACTTAGCAATTTTTACTATTCAATGTAATCTGGACTTACTATTCAATGTAATCTGGGTACTTATTTTCTTTTAATTTGCATAGGTTTGTTCTTGTTTTTGTAATGGTGAAGCCATGTCATGCAACCTATCCAAGTTAAAATCCAAAATAGTTTGTTTTTGTTTTGTTTTTAATTCCAAGTTACAAGGAATTCCAAGTTTTATTCAATGTCAACAACAAATTATGAAGGAAATATTGTCTCCCTTCAAATTGCATAAATTGGAAACAGATACAATGCCTGTAGGAGTGAATGTGTGTGTTATATCCCTGTGATGTACTGGCCATATATCCAGGGTGTTTCCCTTGCTGGGAAAGGTTCCAGCAGTTCAATTGACATAGGACATAGATTTGGAAAATGGATGTAAATGCTAATATCAATTCTGTCTCTAAACAGGTGTCTTTGGAATTGGTTTTAATAACTCTGTTTGTTATCACACTCAGTAGAAAACTGTCATTCAGTCAGACCTCCACTATAATTGCTCTGCATGAGGCAAAACAGTCTTTTCTGTGTGCCTGTAGGTTGTGCAGCAGGTAAAATAGATCAATGCTGTCAGAGCGGTTGTCCAGAGGGACTGCTGACTCTGTCAGATTTGCTGCCTGTAGGGCTGCAGACATTTCAACACACACAAGCCCACTCCTTCCATCACACACACACATATAGAGATTACAGAACAGGTACGATCTGGTCCAGTCCGGGCATGTTCTTAGGTCATTATTCGTGAACAAGCTGAGATCCAGACAGAACCTCACCCCTTACAAAAACACAAGTGAACTATGTGTTTGGTTATGATTTTTAGGTTTAAACACCAGAACATCTTCAGATAATTGGACACAGGTTAATTTGTAAAGAATGAAAGTGTTGATCGGTTGATGTTATTGATTCCAGAAGTGAGCAACAGGAGATACTTATGCAACGGCCCTCTTTTTTGCATATAAGGACTCATCTTTTATCATTACGCACATACAGCACAAAAGACAATCAAATGGTTTATATTTGATTTATGTAATGATTTTATGATTCATGACTTAGGTAACACTTCATTTTGATGGTTCCTTTATAACATTCTGTTGACTATGATTAACTTAGCTCTCATGAGAGTATTAGTTGACTGTCTGCTTATCTGCTAACTCTTTAATGTGATGGTCCCCAACAGACATTCTACATACGTAACATTGCAACTTACACATTATTGTAACTTTACACTCTAATGAGAGTTAGTAGACATGTAGGTGCAATGTTACTTTACAGTGCAACTGTAATGAACCCAAGAGACTGCTGAACTATTCTACCATAAGACTTTTATGTAACACAAGCTGTCTGAATATTCTGTCACTAGTGTCTGTAACTAGTTTAGTGTAAACCCTGGGCCACCGAAAGCAATATTAATGTGATTTTACATTTCCAGACACTTCAGACACACAGACTAAATCAAAGCTAATTTTTCTTTCAAGAAATTTAGTGTCAAAATAAAATCCTCTCAGTCAATTTGCTTTTGATTGTTCCAATTTTATTTAATTAGACTATTCCATTCAATAAAGGGGTTCACGGTTTGGAGGACAGCTAGTGAATCCTTAAATCATTTCCTCAAACTAAGAAGCTGCTTGTAACTTTATATGCAGACTGTTCTGAATAGACTATGGGTTTTGGTGTTGGAGTTGTTTAGTTTATTAAAGAGAATGTGTTTAAAATTAACAGTCCTGATTCTCTGAGAGCACAAAATTGTACTCGAGTATTGATTACAGTAATAGTGAGAGAGAGTAGCTTTGAGAATTAGAAACATGAATAGTCAAGAACCTTAAAATTTCTGTTTCAGATTTTATGATCTACAATATGTTCAGCTCAGATATAACCAACCTGAGTGTGGAATGGTAACACCAAAATTCAGATATTTTAATAATCTTTGTACAGCATGAAATATGGAGAAAATTACATTTGTCCCATTATACATTTCCTGTTGGTAGTGTGGTTTCCATGGCAATAATTTAGTCTGAGAAAAACAGTTCTTTTGATTGACAATCAAAGGCAGGCTGTTGATGTTTCTTCTGAGAATGCTTTGATTCTGCTCCTATAAAAACGCATTGCTATGCGAGTCATTCCACATGGCCAGAGGCGAAGATATTATCGCAAATCATCTGTTGCTCCTTCACAGACTTCAACTTGACCAACAATAGCAGCAGGGCTTTTATGATTGCATGTAAAACAGGGAAGATGAAAATGTCAAAGGTGTTGAAAAGCATCTCGTGTACTTTTTCAATTATATTTCATGGGGTTAATGTATTCCTTTCTGAAGTCCTGGAACTTTTGACTCTTCTTGCTTCAATTGCAATTTGATAACCATTAATGATAATAGAGAATATAAAAACACAGAAATTTGCCTCTGAAAGTTTAATAGCACTCACATTTCTGAGATACTGAATACTGAGATACTGACATTCTGTTCTCAACAGTCCAAAATGAAAATTCACCGTCTTTTTTCTATGCATGTTATTGTATGCCAGCCCGTCCTCATTCCCCAAGACATCATATAACTGACGCTTTTGACCATACGTCAACATCTGACGTTTCGTACCCTTTCACGTCAGTTAGATGACGCTCTCTAATCCTAACCCTACCCCAGACATAAGCCTACCCGTGTCATGTACAGTACTGACGCTAAAGGTAAAGCGTTTTACCTTTTAAAGGGTACCCTAAAACGTTGGATGTTGACGTATGGTCAAAAGCGTCAGTTAGATGACGTCTTGGGATGAGAATGTGTTGCGTATGCACATGTTATCTTCTCTCTGGTGGCATATCACATTCAAATCTGCCTCAATCCAATCAACAACCAGTGGAAAAAATAAGTTCTTGCCCTATTATATATATTTATATAGTGTATATTTAGTATCATAGTGTATATTTAGCATAAGTGAACATTAAGAAAGAAATCATTTACCTGTTGAGAATATGTGGAACTCAGTTGTACAACTACAGTTACTACACCGACTGTCAACATAGACTGTTTTTGTGTAAAGTTGGTGCAGTAACTGTAGTTGTACAGTTCCAGAAAATCAGTAATAAGGAGGCTTACAGATTTGAAAAAAACAAAAAGGTGGGAATAACCCAGCAAACAATTTTAGTTTCTAGGAACGTTAGTTTTTGGTTCCCAGAACGTTCCCTATTGGTTCCCCAGGAAAGTTTTCTTAACGTAAATAGAACGTTCCCTTAAGGTTAGGGGAACGTTCTGGGAACGTTCCTTTTAGGAGAACCTAGAAAATAACCTACAGGGAATGTTCCCAGAACGTTATCCTTAGGTTATACAATTAAACCTAAAAATAACCTACAGGGACGTTCCCAGAAATCGTTCTTATTTGGTTCCCAAAAAAATAACCAAATAGGAACCATATGGGAACGTTCAGGGAAACATTTTGTGTTTGCTGGGAAAGTTTATAAACTCTAACACAAAGAACCATTTCAGCATATGAAGGGTTCTTCGAGTATCGAGACAGTACTAAATAGAATTGTTACTATGTGTAAAGAACCTTTAATGAACCATATATTTGTAGTGTCTTCTGTTACATTGCAACTTAAAGCAATTTGACTACTTATACAGTCAAAAGTGAATCAATATGCCTTAATGTGAACAGTGCAATGTGTTCATCTTTTGTCAAAACCTTACGCACACACACAATACAGAAAAATCAAGTGATCCCTTTCTTCTGAAAGGCCATTAATCTTTCCCCAAGTGAAAGTTGGGTAATGTCTTATTTTAAATAGGAAATTGAAGAAAAGCCAAATGAATATGCAAACGTTGGGGTATTTCTTGTTAACACTGAATTGCAAGTTAATTAAATTAGTTTGAATGACCCCATTAATCAAGTGAAGCCAGAAATGTTGAGGATGGTGATGGTATCAAAATGTAGAGCAGAACAGCTCAAATATTTGACTTAACATGTTGAAATAACTGTGAAGATACATTGCATTTATATGATATGATACATACGATATGTTCAAAAATATATTTCTCCATGAGATACCCATTGTAATTACACAAAATCAGAATATATATATATATATATATATATATATATATATATATATATATAGATAACAATATATTTCTCTTGAAATGATGTACGATTGTATTAAACAAAAACCAAAAAAGCATAGAAAAGCGTAGAAAAACTAAAAGCTCACAGGAAATAAAGCATTAACTACAATGTAATTATTCATTATTATTTTTTCAGTTCTCCCTTGTTTTTATAATCAGCAGCCATTCTCTGTAATACAACAGCCATTCTCCTAGGCATTGACTCAAAACATGTCGCATTCATCATGCATAACTTCCTTCCAATCCTCCTTAAGTTCTTCCTAAAGATGAGCTTCATTAGAAGACCTGCATGACTTCTCACAATTCAGGTTTATAATTTCCCCAAGGTTTTCAAAGGCATTAAAATCAGGGGACTGAGGAGGCCTCTTCAAAAGACTTTAAAATGCTGAGCATGAACACTTTCATTGCGAACAACTTCGTCGCATGCGTGGTGGGTATGAGACCATTATCATGTTGGAAAATATATATTTAATCTCAAAGCAGATCCTCCATACTTGGCTACATTGTGTTCTGCAGGATTCCGTCTGGTCCATTTTAAAAGTGCCAGCTACATTGTATATTGTTCTGCAGATGTGTACCTATTACCATTATGTTTCTCCTGCCATCCTTAAGAGGTGCCAAGCATGCATTTGGTATTAAAACACTCCAGTTGTCTCCTACAAACATATCTGACACCATCCAATCTAGGTTGTTAAATCTGAACTCGTCGGACTAGAACATGGCTCCAATCTTCCAAATTCATCCTTGTGCTTTTTGGCAAATGGCCAAAAAATGGCATACTTTTTCTTAGTAGATAAAACTAATAAATAAATTGTTTATTTACTGTTACACAGCCTCTCAATCCAGTCTCTTGTAGCCATTGATTTACAGTTGAGGATTAAATTGGAGGTTGGAGGTCTTTTGACATTGTGACCATTCATATCCTACACATTAGGGCTGTAGTCAACCAAAGAAATCCTTACAGTCGACCAAGGCAACGATTCAGTCGACTAAAAAAAACAGATGTTTTGATTTAACATTTTTTAAACAATTGTCATAGAGCATTTATAAAACAACAACGAAAAAACATAAAAAAATAAAACTATAATAATAATACAATTCTTTGAAAATTAAGTGATTTTTTTTTAACTCCACACCACACCACACTCTACAAAATAATATAACTGCTATCTGCCACATAATGAAAAATCCTAACAAAAGCTATTGTTTATACAGGCTGTATTCTTCTTTACAAAGCTATGGGTTAACTTTTTGTCCAGCCGATCTGTTAGGCGTTTTAAAACAACAGACAAAATAGCCTAAAAAACAATCTGAAATCTAGGCTGTGTTGTAACATAGCATATAAGTTTATTTTCGTTTTGTTACATTATTTAGACTACTTTCAAATGAGTCAACTGTACAAATAAAAACCTATTAAGAAAACAATCTATTGAGTCAGTATGATAAAGCCGTTAAAAGAGCTGCTCATGTCTTTTGCGCGCTCAAGTTTGATTTCAAATAGGCACGCGATGTGCGCGCTCATAATGGAGCAACGCGGTCGCCACCGTCGCCTACCTCCACAAAAATTTAGCCAGACAAAAGATTTAGATTTCTTGGACATTCTGTCGACTAAAGTAGCGTGAACTGAATGAATACAGCAAAACTACCTACCGGTACATCCCTTACTGAGCGCGAGCAGCAGCGCAGCCAGTAGGTGCGGTTCCCGAGTGTGTTATGTGTGTGCGCTAAACTGTGGCGCATTTAAAGTTGGGGATAAAACATAGGCTAATTATATTTAGAATACAGTAATAAATAACTGCTTTATAAAGGAATAAATATCAAGGAGTAAATCATGTATTCAGTACATCAAAAATGTATTTCTATTGGCAAAAAAAAAATAAATGCGACTGGTCGAACCAATAAAAATGTCAGTCGACCAAGACAGCATTTAACTGATTAGTCGACTAACGACTAAAGTTGACAGCCCTACTACACATAAGCAATTTCCAAAACCCATTGATCAGATTTAGCCATTTTAACAATTTCAGAGGGCAGCTCCTTTCATCTGTCCCTTGTCAAATGAAACCCCACAAAATAACATCTAATAATATAGCTAATACTTGCCATATAGTGATTTATTGAATTGTAGGCTGTGAATAATGAGTGCAAGAGTGGTATGACCTGGCCAAAAATGATGTCTGCAAAATTAGGTATGTTTCATTGTGTCATGACAAATGATACAGTTGAGATATGGAATGTACATTAGTTTTACACTCCAGGTACAATTTCACAACATGGATACAAAATATGTAATAAATATTTAATAAAATGTTTAAATAAGGTGCGAAGAAGCCAATTTCCCTAGGAAGGACATCACTTTTATATAACTGTTGTATGTGCATAAAAATATAGATAAAGAGAGTAGGGGGTCATTTGTAAATCACACTCATTTCATGCTTGACACTTTCTTGACCTTTCAGAGGTACTTCATAAGTGTGTTAAAAATGTCTCCAAGGTTAGCATAGCATATTTTTCTTAATACCTAAACCAATCACTTAAAACCCAAAGCACCCCACTACAATAAATTGTGCACAGTACTGAGCACATTCTCAGATCCCACAGTATCTATGCGGCACAATAATCAATTTTGATTTAAGTGTTCACACTGACTGCATTGTTTTGTGAAACGAAAATGTTTTTTTTCACACTGACCGGCACTTTTCCGACTGTTTTGATGAATGAGGTGATTAAACACACTGTGGTTTTTGATGACTGCACACTTCAAAAACAATTAAACAAAAGAAAATTAATTATCATGACTGATGCCAGGTCATTTACCATTTATTATTTACCACATGATAGCATGCGCATATTGGGTGTGCCACATGGTCACTCAGCACTGTCTTTAAAGAGCAACATGCAAGTTGGACACCCCTATATAGCATAGTGTATGTTGACGATAAAACAACTAGATTTTCTGAACTGGAGTAATATATATTTAGCCATTAACGATATTTGAGAAAAATTGTAATAAAATAACTCCCGTGTCTACAGACGCACTAACCAGAAGTGACGATCGCCGAGGGAGTCTGTTCAAGTTCAGGCTCAGGTTACAATGGACGCGAATGACGAAACCGCGTTCTGCGATGTTGACGAATATGCCTATGATGACCCACAGGCATATAATTATGAGCCTTATAGGCGAGATGGAAATCGGGGGAGATCGGGGACGAACAATGGGCAGAGGAGAGAGTAATGTTAGAGTTGTGGTGTCGAGAAAACCAGTGGCGAATAGGGCAAGTGACTTGGTGAGTGAATGTAAGTTAGCACCGTGGCTAATGCTGGTTCATCTACTGTATGGCTATACCTTGGTGTTTTGTAATAAATCTGCTTAAGCAAACATACATTCGACTTTGTTCTTGATTAAACATCCATTTAGATTGTATTAATTTAAGCCAGCAACATTTTGTCTTCTCATATTCTACGCTGACAGTGATTATGCAGTCCATCCAAGCTGGTTAGCACTATCCACATTGACTAATGACCATGCCATAACAACAAACAATGCTTTTCAAATGCAGTTAGTGATACCATTTAAACCGAGTGAAATGTGCGCCACAAACGACCGAGTGTGTGTGGTAATAGACGTGGCAGTCAAGATTGCTCTATTCACCTGCACATAATGCACCCAAGACCAAAGAGCCTTGTTTTTCCTACAAGGAAAATGATGGATTTGATGTCCTGACAGGCTGGAATTCGTGCCACAAGCACAAACACAATAATTTACCAGTATGGCTTCTCTAAAACTCGATCTAAAACTTTCTGTCTCTCACTACTGCTCTAACTGCATCAACACCCAGCAATGAGAAAGCGGACCGCAAGCTCATTTGTTTTCCTCGGGCTACGTCATATGACGCGTTGCTTGCGTGAAAAGACGTATTCCAGAGCCTCAGCGCATTTTTAACCAAAATCTCTACATCAAATGAGATTTCATTAGAAATTTTTAGATACGTTTTTTAAAAGACCTCTGCAGACAATGTAATGTATTAATTCAGAAATAAATTCAACCTGCATGTTGCTCTTTAAGAGGCTTCCAAAGTTATTTGAGCATCTCTGCTATAAAGTGTTTTCCTAAAGCTGGATAAACCCTTCAAACATCTGTCTACTGGTTGAGTTTTATCTCGAACAGTGTGTATAATGTAAATTTTTTCTGTCTCCCTCTTTTTTGTCCCTCTTTATTAAAATTAAAGGTTCAGCTGGTGTGTACCATGGATCTAAGAAAAAGGTCAAAAGTGTGACAGCGTATGCTGGGGGACTCTATCAGAGGAGAAAAACCCAACACTAGTTCATGAAGGGAGCGTTTCAGGTGGATTTCATTCTTCCCCTGAGAACCACTTCCCTGAAGTGTTCGGTTTCTTGCACCAGATGCTGCAATACAACTGTAATATCGCAATTTTGTTTTACAATGATAGTTTTAAAGGGATAGTTCACTTCAAAATGAAAATTCTGTCATCGTATACTCACCATTCAGTTAACAAAAAAAGAACAAAAAAATAGATATTTAAAAAAATAAATAAAAAATTAATAGTTTAATTTTTTGTTCCATAGTAGGAACAAAGAAATACTGGGTATTTCTTTATATACTGGGTAGTTAATGGGTCCAGTTAAAGGGATAGTTAACTTTGAAATAAATTTTTGATATGTTTTAGCTTACCTCAAGGGCATCCAAGATGTAGGTGTCTTTGTTTCCACAGTATTTTCAATTTTGATATTTTTAGGTCAAACCGTTCTTGTCTGTCAGTCATACTGTATAATGGAGGTTTATGGGGTCCACCCTGGGTTCACCTCTAAGAGCATGCACAGAGAAGTCCAAATTAAACATGATTTAATGACTCGTAAATGTAAGTACACATTGATGGCCTAAGACAGGAAACGAGCGGTTTGTGTGAGAAAACGAACAGTATTTATATTGTTTTTACCTTCGATGTTACGGGCACGGGCACTTCGGTCATGCGCAAAGTATCAAAATTGAAAATAATGTGGAAACAAAGACACCTACATCTTAGAAGCCCTTGAGGTAAGCTGAAACATACATTAATTTCAAAATGACTATCCCTTTTAACTGTTTGGTTACTGACGTACTTCAAAATATCTTCCATTGTGTAAAGCAGAAGTGTGATATTGCATAACTAGGACATATGTTATACATAAAAAACAAAACAAGAACTACAGGGGCAAAGACATTTATCTCCATATTCTTTTTATTAAATTTGGAGACATTTTTTCCCCAAGACCCATGCATTTACAACCCTGGATAGGTTTTCCTTTAGAAGGTATATTCTACCTTAAATGTATACACACACACCCCAAAGCGGCAAATCCCTGACAATGTGAACCGCATTAAGCGTATCTCTTCTGCTCCACTAGACATGTGCCATCAGAATTAAACAGGTGGTTTTTGCTCATGTACTAATACATGAAGAAACCCTCTGCATTTACTCAGTTTATACTTATATCAGTCACTGAACACTGAATAGGCGTAGAAGAGAGGACAAGTTCTCAGTCTTAGAAGCACAATGTCTCCAGAAATCTATGACTGGTTTAAGGGGAAATAAACAGAGCGTGTGCATTTTATATGGGCACAATAACTGGAAGTGGCTCTGCCTGCTGCATGGCTGGCTATAATCATTTGCATGCTCAGTAAAAAAGATGGAGGTGGAAAGAGAGCATGAGCTGGGTGAGCGGTGACCATGCCAGTGTAATAACAGAGCTGTCATGGTAGGCAACATGCTGCAGATCTGTTAGATGGAGGGTGTAATTACTTGGTGAATCTGGCCTGCTGCTATTTGGGATAATTGCTTGTATATGCAGCTTCCTCCTCTTTTAACCATCTCTCATCAACTGGTTTGCAGAAGCAGACATGTATTATGAAGCATAGCTGGTAAAAGCGTAATGTTAGAGCCGACCTTTTGAGACTCTGTCAGTCATATAATGCAGGTTTAGGGGGTCCACCTCAAAGAGCATGCACAGAGAAGTCAAAATTAAACATGAATTAATGACTCATAATGTAAGTACACATTGATGGCCTAAGACACAGAAACGAGCGGTTTGTGTGAGAAAACAAACAGTATTTATATTGTTTTTACCTCTTGTTAACAGCCGTGTCCAACTGAACCGAACAGAACCGTGTCCAACGTTCCTCCGGAAGTGATCGCGTGCGCGTCTACGTCACTCATTGTTTACACTGAGATTTTGGAAGTTTTACCTTACAATTACATTAAATCATGTTTAATTTTGACTTCTCTGTGCATGCTCTTTGACGTGGACCCCCTTAACCTGCATTATATGACTGACAGACAACAACGGTTTGACCGAAAAATGTCAAAATTGAAAATACTGTGGAAACAAAGTCACCTACATCTTGGATGCCCTTGAGGTAAGCTAAAACATATCAAAAATGTATTTCAAAGTGAACTATCCCTAAAGTTTATCAAATAGATCCCCATCTGAACAGATGTGTTGAGCACAGTGTAATAAGGTTGATATCTGAGAATGCATTACAAACAAAATACAGATAAAACATTGTAATAAATCTACACTGTGAAACCACAGCCTGACCAGTGGAGTCTGAATACAGAACAGCTTTACTGCCAAAGTAATCTAAATAATATAAAATATTTGGAAACATGATAAACATTATAAACTAGAGTAGTGATGTTGTAACTAGTCTGCAAATGCATCATTACAGTCTGTGGTAAGGGTCCGTTAAAGCAATCTAACTTAACTCCCAACACTGTAAAAAATGATTTTTTTGGTGAAGTAAATACTACTGAAAAAAAACCCAATGTAATTTACATGAAAAAGTTAATTATTCAAAAAAATTAATATAATTTTATATTTATTATTAAATTTTATATATATTATAATTTTATATTAATATAAAAAATATAAAAAAATTATTCCATATCAGTACTTAATTCAAATTAAATAAAAATTAAGTAAAAATTACTCAACTTTTCTGATACTGGGGTTCCCATCATGCACTGGACCTTGAATAATTAATTAGTTTCATTTTTCACTGGTTTCCAGCTGTATTTACAGTTTACACTGTTTTATCATTGATTTTTGTTGTCAGTATTAGTAACTCGCCATTTTGTGACATTTCGAGTAAATGTTTTGCTCAAAATGACACATTCAAACACAAAAATGACCCATCAAATGTTACCGCCATTGTGTATTGTCTACCAAGTATTGAGGTCCTTGCATTCACCTGATGCTTAACATCTGACGTGATGTATTATAAATTACTTAGATGATCTAAGTAAAGCACATACTATAAATTAATTCAATATTATTGTTATAATCAGGCATGAAAACGGGTCAGGGGTGAAAAAGGTGAGAAGGATATTACCCCTCTAGGGGGGTTCGGGGGCATGCTCCCCGTAAGAAAATGTTAAATATTCCATAATTAAAGCCTCAATCTGATGCATTTTGAGATGCATTTTTTGCCAACCTGGGGAGAGCTGGAGAAACTTAACTTCAGCCATGAGTCAAAAATATTATGGCCTTATTTTAATAATAATTTTTTTTTAAAAGATCGATACCGATCCGTTACCATCGCAGTAAAAAAATAAAATAAATAAATAATAATAATAATCTGTAGAATTTCTATAACTGTGTGTTGAACTGATAATCACTCTTTTGTGTGTTAAACACAGTCTACTTAATACAGACAACTTCAAGAAAAACAACAACAACAAAAATATGATCATAACCTATGACAAAAATTATATCATAAACTAGATTAGTGGGTAACTCAGTCAAATGTAGTCTAGAAAAACAATAATTATATAAAATCAGAACATTTAGTAAAAAAAAATAGTGGGGAACAAATATGAGACAGTAACTGTAGCACTAAATCTGGTAAAACGTTGCACATTGCTCTTTGTATTGTTGTAAAATGCATTCATGAAAAACAAGATAAAAATCAAAAAGATCAAATATTTTAATAGTCTACTACAAAATTAAGAAAATATATATAGCACAAATGTATAGCACAGCTGTTTAATGAGGCAGCACCATATGCTAGATAGACGGAACAGAACCAAAAAATACTATTGATAATTTTTCATTGCGCAAAAGTATTATGATTTGATTATAAAAGACTCCAATGCGCATTGCTAGCGCTGAATGATGCGCTTGAGGCGACATGAGTCACAGCGCGCAGCTCTTCCATAGAGCTTCTTCGAGTCCACATTGACAAGTTCAAAGCACAAATGAAATATATCGATGCATAGTGTATTATACAGTATCTATCTATGCAATAGTTTATTGAGCCTTTTCTTTTAACAGTTTTAAATTTCAGTTACTGTGCGCGTGAAGAACAATGATAGTGCTCTCCAGTGTTGTGATCTAGACACGCGGTAAAGGATGATAAACATGATTGAGGTACTACAGCAAGACAGTCAATGTATACGAAACCATAGAGCTTTATCTACAGATCGTCTATAGTATAATATAGTATTTATCTATAGTATAATAATATTAACATTTAATCATCTTGAGAGATATCATCGTTGCCGAACGCGACGCTCTGTTCTGTTTGAATGCTGATGACTGACTGACTGCGCTGTGCTGTTTGAATGGAGAATGACTGAGGAGTCGACGCTGCTGTTTGTTTGAACTGAATTGAGAATTACTGTCAGCCGCAGCGGAGGGAAACGTTTACGCGAACTTGAATTTAATGACTTAGATATTAATTCCTACCTCACATTATAGTATAGTACGGCTTCATTTGATTCACGTAGGTCACCTATTTTGGTTTCAAAACGGCGGATTTCGCCGAAAGGTGAGTGATTTTCATGTCTGTATAGTGAAATGTAATGCAAAGGCAAAGGAAATTTCAACTAAATCGATATTAATCAACCTTTTACGGTACGGCTTCCTTTTACAGTACAGTACTTACAGTGTACTTACCTAGAAAGTACTGGCTAATATAATGTAAGTACATGAAACAGGGGTAGGTTTAGGGGTAGGTTCTGTAACGGTCACCGTGTAGCTCTACACTACATTGCCCAGAATCCTCTGTGGCGCACTTGCAATCACTCTCCTGAGTTCTAATCACCTGCACCTAGTCCAAATCAGCAGCCAGCTCCATATAAAACTCCCAGTTCACCCTCAGTCATTGTCAAGTCTCCAACAGGAACAGACCATAACCCGTCTCCAAGAAAACCTTCTGATTCATCCAGCACCAGTAAAAGTAACGGTATACTCACCTGAAATTACTAACCTCTCTGTCCATGTTCTGATGTTCCCAGTCTCCATGATCCATGTTTCCTGAGTCTGTGTTCTCTCCCTGAGTCTTGTGTGCTGACGGATGTATCTGAAAGAGGAAAAGACAAATATCATTGGACTATGTTAAGTTTGATGTTGATTGCACTGAAGAGGATCTGGTCACCTGGAATCCTTCCTGCCACGTATCCTCCTCAAATTCACCTCTGAAACACTGCACCTCTAAATATTCACCTTTAAACTTGTAAATAAAGATTTATGTTGATTCACTTACCTCTGTCTCCGGGCCTGTTTCCTGACATAAGGCTTGACCCACACAAAAGGAAGTGAAGGAAATTAATTCCAGACAAGATCCAGTCATCTTAGGACCCAGCAGTATGAGCATTCAGATTCGTCCTCCTGTCACGACTAAAGAGAGGATGGCACGCCATCTGGCTTTGACTGCTCTGTGCCAGCAGGGGTTTGAAGTGGGAGGTTTTGCCCAGATGTTTTGGACTATGGCAGTGGGGCTGGATTATAATGATGCAGCACTTAAGGATATCTTTAATGCCTGCCTTGATGACCATTTGTCTCGGTGGGAGATGGAGGGGCTTAATATCCTGGATTTTTGGGGCTTCATCAGATACCTCAAACATCGTAGTCAATGGGCAACACCAGGTCATACCAGAACCTTTCCGCAGAGATTTTCCTACCATCAAATCAGTCACCGGGTCGGTATATGGACATCCTACACTGGAGTCCTGTGTAGCCGAACCCGCAGGCACATGCTGCCAGGAAGGCCATAATCCCAGAGTCTCGTCCCGCCAAGACCTCCAGCCCAGCTGAGACTTCCTGCGCCAGAGCCCGCTGATCCTGCGGCAGAGCCTGCTGATCCTGCGCCAGAGCCCGCTGATCCTGCGCCAGAGCCCGCTGATCCTGCGCCAGAGCCCGCTGATCCTGCGCCAGAGCCCGCTGATCCTGCGCCTGAGCCCGCTGATGCCTACGCCTGAGCCCGTTGCCTGCCCGCCAGAGCCTGAGCCCGTTGCCTGCCCGCCAGAGCCTGAGCCCGTTGCCTGCCCGCCAGAGCCTGAGCCCGTTGCCTGCCCGCGAGCCAGAGCCCGTTGCCTGCCCGCCGAGCCGAGCCCGTTGCCTGCCCGCCAGTAGCCCGTTGCCTGCCCGCCAGAGCCCGTTGCCTGCCCGCCAGAGCCCCGTTGCCTGCCGCGCCTGAGCCCGTTGCCTGCCCGCGCTGAGCCCGTTGCCTGCCCGCCTAGAGCCCCGTTGCCTGCCCGCGCCGAGCCCCGTTGCCTGCCCGCCAGAGCCCGTTGCCTGCCCGCGCCAGAGCCCGTTGCCTGCCCGGCCAGAGCCCGTTGCCTGCCCGCCAGAGCCGGAGCCCGTTGCCTGCCCGCCAGAGCCGGAGCCTGTTGCCTGCCCGCCAGAGCCGGAGCCTGTTGCCTGCCCGCCAGAGCCTGTTGCCTGCCCGCAGGAGCCCGTTGCCTGCCCGCCGAGAGCCCGTTGCCTGCCCGCCTGAGCCTGTGTCTGCTGTCCTTGAGTTTATGTTTGTTTCTGTTCCCGTTTCTGAGCCAATGTCTGAGCTGGTGTCTGTTTCCGTTCCTGAGCCAGAGCCTGAGCCCGTTGCCTGCCCGCCAGAGCCTGAGCCCGTTGCCTGCCCGCCAGAGCCTGAGCCCGTTGCCTGCCCGCCAGAGCCTGAGCCCGTTGCCTGCCCGCCAGAGCCTGAGCCCGTTGCCTGCCCGCCGAGCTGAGCCCGTTGCCTGCCCGCCAGAGCCCGTTGCCTGCCCGCCAGAGCACCGTTGCCTGCCCGCCAGAGCCCGTTGCCTGCCCGCCTGAGCCCGTTGCCTGCCCGCCTGAGCCCCGTTGCCTGCCCGCGGCCTGAGCCCGTTGCCTGCCCGCCCGAGCCCGTTGCCTGCCCGCCAGAGCCCGTCGCCTGCCCGCCTGAGCCCGTTGCCTGCCCCGCCTGAGCCCGTTGCCTGCCCGCCAGAGCCCGTTGCCTGCCCGCCAGAGCCGGAGCCCGTTGCCTGCCCGCCTGAGCCTGTGTCTGCTATCCTTGAGTTTATGTTTGTTCTGTTCCCGTTTCTGAGCCAATGTCTGAGCTGGTGTCTGTTCCCGTTCCTGAGCCGTTCCTGAGCCGGTGTCTGTTCCCGTTCCTGAGCCAATCTCTGAGCCGTTGTCTGTTCCCGTTCCTGAACCCACAGCCGGCTCCACCCTGGACGCCCGAGGGTCCCACAGCTCCGCCCTGACCATGCCCACAGTCTGCTCCGCCCTGGAGGCCCGAGGGTCCAACAGCTCCGCCCCTGGACTCCGCCCTGGGGGATCCCACAGCTCCGCCCTGGCCGCCCGAGGGTCCGACAGCTCTCCCGCCCTGGCCACGCCCACAGCCTGCTCCACCCTAGACGTCCGAGGGTCCAACAGCTCCGCTCTGGCCACGCCCACAGTCTGCTCCGCCCCTGGACGCCCGAGGGTCCGAAAGCTCCGCCCTGGCCACGCCCGAGGGTCCCACAGCTCTGCCCTGGACGCCTGAGGGTCCGAAAGCTCCCGCCCTGGCCACGCCCACAATCTGCTCCGCCCTGGATGCCCGAGGTTCCAACAGCTCTGCCATGGCCATGCCCACAGCCTGCTCCGCCCTGGCCACGTCCACAGCCGTCTTCACCTCAGTTCCCCGAGCTACCAGTTACGCCCTGGAGGCTTCCTGTTCATGCGTCACCATGCCCACATCAACCTCCAGGGCGCCCACCCTCCCACCCCTTCGTGGATGTTATATGGCGCGAGGACACGCCTTCAGGGAGGGGCAGGGTACTGTAACGGTCACCGTGTAGCTCTGCACTACATTGCCCAGAATCCTCTGTGGCGCACCTGCAATCACTCTCCTGAGTTCTAATCACCTGCACCTGGTCCAAATCAGCAGCCAGCTCCATATAAACTCCCAGTTCCCCCTTAGTCATTGTCAAGCCTCCAACATGAACAGACCATATCCCGTCTCCAAGAAAACCTTGATTCATCCAGCACCAGTAAAAGTAACGTATACTCGCCTGAAATTCTAACCTCTCTGTCTGTGTTCTGATGTTCCCAGACTCCATGATCCATGTTTCCTGAGTCCGTGTTCTCTCCCTGAGTCTTGTGTGCAGACGGATGTATCTGAAAAGACAAGTATCATTGGACTATGTTAAGTTTGATGTCGACTGCACCGGAGAGGATCTGCTCACCTGGAATCCTTCCTGCCACGTATCCTCCTCGAATTCACCTCTGAAACACTGCACCTCTAAATATTCACCTTTGAACTTGTAAATAAAGATTTATGTTGATTCACTTACCTCTGTCTCCGGGCCTGTATCCTGACAGGTTCAGAGTTAGTATTAGTTATCACCCAGTAATTGTAGTTACTAAAATAAATACATAGTATGTACATGGGTAACTGGACTGTAAAAGGAAGCGTTACCCCTTTTACTAGCCAAGTTAAAATTACTTATTTTCTGTAAAGTTACTTAATCTCATATTCCAAGTACATTTAACTTAAAGATTTCTAATTAAAGCTACTGATAAATATGTTTAGGTTTTTACTTGGCAAATCTTTGTAAATTTACTCGCATTTTCTGAGTGAAAAAAGTTGTCTATATCACTGTAAAAACTTTTTAATGATTTGTAATCACAACATTTTTTATTTTGTCAAATTAACGTAGATAATTTATGTAGTTCAGATAACATAATATTTTGAGTTTCTGGTGATTAAATCAATCTCTTTCATTGTATTAACTAAATTTTTCTATTTCAATGAACTTAAAATTTTAAAGGCAAACAGGTTACTTATTTTACAGTGCTATAGCTTTTTTCAAGTAAATCCTACTCCAATTTTTTTCAGTGCAATCCCTGTTAATAAAATGTTAGAAAATAAGCAGCTTTGTCATAATTACAGCAAAATTATCAGAAGAAAAATCTTATCTTAAAAGGGGTCCATTCAATCTTGTGTTGGACAATGAGGGCCTTTCGAGTCTACAAGGCTAAGAATCACAAATGAAGTGGACACCAGTGACTTCTTTATGATTTCCATCCCTTCTGATAATCCTTCCTTCCCTTCTGAAAATCCTTCCTTTTATGACATCATTTCTCCAAATGTCATTTAACGTTACATGAAAGCTGAATACTTATAAACAAACCACTCAATTATGAGAATTATCGGTCTACACAAGGATTATAGACACTGATCTTATACGCTGACCAAAAGAAAGAGCATTTATGCTTTATAGTAATTTAAAATAATTGCCAAGAACTGGATCATAAATGACTTTTGAATGCTGTACATTGTTTTAAACCACCACAGTCGGTGATCCAGTTGTTCAGTGGCACAGACCAAGCAGTGCAGTGAGCGAAGTAAGTCCATGAAACAAAAGACTGACTGTGTTTGACTCGCATCATTGAGCTCTTTCTGTAGACAAGCTGGCTTACTGTAGTGCACATGGGAAAAACAGGCATGACTTAGTGAGCATCAGTGCTTCCCAGGGTACCAAGCTGGCAGAGCAATAACCAATGGTGCCCCAGCTGGCAATGAGCTAACAGGATTATCCTAAAATGGGTCATGGTGATGCACAATGCCAATGTGCCCAAATGTTCCATCCCTCAAGAGCTGAAAGGTGACTGAAAATGTCACTCATCTCTAGGTGCAAAACATGTCCAAGTAAATGTCAAGGTGACGCCAGTCAAGAGTTCATATCAGACTCTAAAAAGAAAATAAATGCAAAATGTAACTGCAATATCAAAGGGATACCTCAAGCTGTTTCAAACATGTATACATTTCTTTCTTCTGTTTAACATAAAAGAGATGTTTTGACTAATTTTGCTAGCCAGATAGTTGATTGACCCCATTGACTTTTATTATAGGTGGAAACAAATACTATGGAAGTCAATGAGTACCGTCAACATTCCTCAAAATATATTCAATTGTATTCAGCAGAAGAGATTCATTCAGGTTTGGAACAACATGAAGGTAAGTAATGACACAATTTCTATTTGTGAACTGTCCCTTTAACAAATCTGTCATAGAAAGGTAACAAAGCAATAAAGACATTAATTTCATGGGCTATTTATATTTCTCCCAATTCTGAGAGGATTCGATTATTCTTTTGAATCAAATTGTTTCGATGAACAAGCTGAACTGGTTCACAATGAATAACTTTTTCTTGAATTAGTTGATCCAATTCATTGATTCAATTAATCAGGAACAGCACTTAAAATCTCACTTCGGTAAAGATTATCAGACAATGTCAACAAGTGTTGTCACTTCCTACAGCTTTGGGTCAGTAAGAAAGAAATTAATACTTGACAAGGGTGAAATAAATTGATCAAAAGTGACAGTAAAGATATTTACAATTTTACAAACAATTCTATTTAAAATAAATGCTATTCTTTTGATCTTGCTATTCATCAAATAATCCAGAAAAAGCATCACGTTTTTCACAAAAATATAAGGCAGCACAACTGATCATTGATAAGAAATCCTTCTTGTGAATCAAATCTAATGATTTTTAGGAATCCCTGATCCCAATCCTTTAGAAGACTTGCTTAAAATTCAGCTTTGCCATCACAGGAATCAATTACATTTTAAATAGTAAAATCTAAAAGAATGATTTGAAATGTAATTTATTTTGCACTTGATTACTTTTGATTAAATACGTGCAGCCTTGATGAGTGTTAGACTTTCAAAAACATACAAAAATCAGTAACACTTTCTATGAAGACCATTTGTTAAGACTCATTGACCTACTGATTTATAAGAACAGTTATAGTTACATTAATATTATTTTTATTTAATAATACATTATTATTAAATTATTAAATTAAATTGTATAATTACTTATAAGTCATGCTTTTGCCTTTTCATTGCGCATGCTCATAATCCATTACACTGAGTTAAGTATTAATTAGTTAGTTGCATATGGTTCCTGTATTTATAAAGATGCATCCGGCATTGCTATTATTTATAATAATAACATTATAACTATAATATAATGTTGTCATATTATATATGATGACTTTTTAGTAATTTAGATTTATTTATGTCAAATAAGTGAATATATTGTTATTAATAGCTGTGCTGATAATACAGTTACCAACCTCTCTCTATACATGCATCACTGATGGCTTTAAGTAAAGTGAAAACATAGCATGCAGTATTCCAAAAGCTAATGCTAAGAAATCATGAAGATATGCTCAATATACTTTTTAAGTTGATTACTTGTAAATGTAACAAATGAACAATTATTCCTGTAATAAAATAATAACAATACAAAATAATTAAACACTAGCAAAATAATATTTTTTACAGTATAAATCCAAACTGCTATAAGCAATACCATATGGCTGAGGAGATCTAGATTTAAACAAATCCAAATTACCATTCATGCATGACCTCTAACATTATCCATTAAAAACACAATCGATAAGTATTATCGAAGTATTATCGTTCTTATAAAGCAGTAGGTCTACGTTTGTAATTACACAGTTGACCCTTCCCTTACACCTTAACCCACCCTTAAACCGACCCATACAACCACACCTGACCCTAACCTTACCCGTATCACACCTCAATAGCAGCAAAAGTGTTTTACAATACAACCTAAACACATAGTACTTAAAGCCACTTAATATAAAGTGGGACCTTTTTTTTTTACTGACCACTATTTTTTGGATGGTAGTTACAATGTGTTACAATAGTTACAGTAGTTAACTATTGTCAGGTAGTTACAGGTGTTACAATATGAAGCAGGAAGTGAACAAAGCCGGGGAAAACTGACTGAATGATTTCTTCAGTTAACTTCAAACCCTTAGTTAGAACCACAGCTCAAACAAGCCTGTTACTTAATTGGTGCTTTAGCTTTTTAGATACAGCAAGTAAATGAGGCATGAAGCAGTAATACAGCATCCTCAAACATTCCATCTGTGGAATATATATTTACACGGGAAAACATTAGAAAGCATGCAGGGTCTTCCCAATTCCCAGAACTTTTAAATACACACTCAAAGATGTAGTCTGCATATTCATTGGCTTTCTTCTAAATTAAACTGTTTATTGTAAGAACTACATGCACATTTATGGACAACAACTATTTGCTTCTAATTATACTAAGTAATTATGTGTTGCCAGATCAAACATGCTCCTTCGTTGATCAAAATTCACAAAGCTGCCTGGGTTTTGCTCCTGGGTATGATAGCTTTGTTTTTTTGTTTTTTACATCCCTTCAAATGATCAAATCAGTGAATATGATTGTAGATCATGCAGTTATCTATTGTGGTGCCGCTAGTATCAAACCGTACAGACAGGATTCTCTCATGAAGCGCCACTCGTGCTGGGGGGCAGGATTACATGAACAAAGAAACCAGGGTGAAGAAAAAGATCTTAATCCTTCATCTCCTCCTTTTCCACTCTTTTATAAAATTCCTCATCTCTTCAATATAGGCCTTCCTTTCTTCTTATAACAATAATGATACTCTCTTGCTCTCCTTTTTTCTCTTTCAAGTTCTACTAACAGCCAGGGCCTTGGAAATGCTGAATCTACACTGAGGGATATTTAAGGAAGCCAATAAACTGCCTGACTGTGAAGAAAGATTAAACATTAATGAATGAGCAAGATTTCAGAAACCAATCTTGATGCATTTTTTGACATTCAAATCAACTAAAAATGAAAATGAAACAGCAGCATCTAAAATATTGGTGAGTCAAGTGTGCTTTAGGTGAGAGAAAGTGGTAGATGTGTCAAAGGTGAAACATTTAACAACAACTGACATTCAATCCCATGAACGTCCACTGCGATTAGTCACTGACTGTCAAACGAGTACATTTTTCAAGTTTGATTTCCAAACACTAAGATGGAAAAATTATTCTGGAGCTGATCGTCAAGAATCAGAATTCCTGGGCTCAGGATGATGTTAAATGCTCTTCATTTTTGAATAATTAAATAAAGTGAATAAAGAACCATATCACCAGAGCTGACAGAGAGAGCAGATGTGTAAATGATTTTGTAATAACATGATGCATAAATATTGCTGCATTGATTTAGATAGAATCCAGCAGAACTGGTCTAGATTTTGTATATTAGTCGTTTTCTTGACATCAAGCTTATGTAAGTCCTTATTTTCAATACATGAAGCATCCATCTGGAGTCTTTCATTACTACAGTAAATTTCACTTTACACTCACCTAAAGGATTATTAGGAACACCTGTTAAATTTCTCATTAATGCAATTATCTAATCAACCAATTACATGGCAGTTACTTCAATGCATTTTGGGGTGTGGTCCTGGTCAAGACAATCTCCTGAACTCCAAACTGAGGGGCTGTTTACACCTGGCCACTTCATGCGTTTTCTCAGATTGGATAGCTATCTGATTTATTAAAACGATTCCATTTACACCTGGTCACATAAATGTGTTTTTGCAAAACGGATATAAATCCGATCTTCAATTCCCACGCTATATACAGATTTAATGAAGTGCACGTCAACAAAAGCAACAGATATGAGCTGCATTTTATTGATCATCGGCTAATTTCAAAATCAGCAAAGACAGCAATAAGAGAGAGTGGCAACAGAACTGGTAAGATCATTTCGTTTCATTACTTTTAATGAAGATGGTAGTGTTAAGCGTCTGCGACTTAGGCTACTTTCACTTTGATTTGCAAAAGATTGCGACGCGCTGGCTTGATAGGCGTTCAGCTGCTCATCTGAGGTGATGCGTGTCGCAGTAGTGTTGTCATATCTGACTAAAATAACATGACATATAGCCTATATCACGCTCTCACACGTTAATTTTTTTAGCATTTTTGGGAGTAGTAAAATTTACATATGTGGTTTCAACAACCAAATGCATTTACACATGTCCAGTTTCATCTGGAATGCGGCCCAGACCACCTCCTGATGTGGTTTGAGCAATCGGATTCAAATCCGTCTCAAATGCGTTTCGGGGGCATTTACACCTGGTCTTTTACGATCGGATAGCTATCTTTTTACCCAGTTTTACCCATGAAAAAATGGTGGAGTGTTCTTTTAAAGATAGCTCTATTCATTCAAAGCATAAACGGCTATGATATATTACTGCATCAGGGGATTTTTCAGTGATTTGGATTTTAGGTTTGAGGGACTTGTGCTCTTCAGTGCTGCAAGATACTCAAAGTTTAGAGCATAAATTAGTCCAAAGAGCAAACACATTGCTTGTGGAAGACTTTCAAGATCATCCACAACCACTGTACCTTCCAGAATGATTGCCGGTTGTGGCATCAAGATGCAAGGATTAGGGTATGGCAGCGGTTGCAGACGAGCTCGGGAATCACTGTCAGAATACATTTCAATGTTGGACATATCTTCATTGTCATCACAGTCCTAAAAATGGGAATAGCATATAACAAAAATTAGGTCATAGAACAAAACATATTTTAAAGGAACACTCCACTGTTTTTTCATATTAAACTATGATACTCTCTTTACTAAGAGGAGTTGATACATATACTCTCGTCTCAGTGCGTGCACTCAATGGCCCTGGCGCGCGGAGATATCTTTAACACTTAGCTTAGCCCAGTTTATTCATTAGGATCCAAACAGAGAAGCGACCAAACACCTCCACGTTTTCCCTATTCATATACAGTTACACGAGTAGTTACACGACCAGATGGTGACACAAAATAAAACATTGCGGTGTTTGGTCACTTCTAACTTCATCTCTGTTTGGATCTTAATGAATGAACTGGGCTAAGCAAAGTGCTAACAAATTGTCTCCGTGGCGTGCGCCAGAGCGATTGAGTGCACGCACTGAGATGAGAGAGGTGTGCATCAACTCGTCTTAGTAAAGGGAATAACAGTTTAATATGGAACAAAACGGTGGAATGTTCCTTAAAGGTATAGTCCATCCTAAAAATTAAAATCTTGTCATTATTTACCAGAGCCGGACAGTATTGGAGTACATTCACTTGAGTACAGTACTCAAGTACAATTTTGAGGGATCTGTACTTTACTCGAGTATCATTTTTGGGGAGTACTCATGACTTTACTCAAGTACATTTGAGAGGGAAATATTGTACTCTTTACTCCACTACATTTCTATTCATAACCGTGAGTAAAAAGTAACTACTTAAAAAATGGAAATAAGAAAATCTCGGAAACCCTCAATTTGTTTTTTCGCTCTCAAACGAATGTTATGTAACGGAGGCCAGTTAGTAGTTGCTGTGCGAGTAAACCTCACTTCCCTGATCTCAATAGGTGCTCTAGCGACATACGCTGAGCGGCTGCAGTCTTTAGCCTCCTTGTAAGTGCGACTGACTCTCATGCCAGAGACCCGGGTTCCGAGAAGGACCCGGGTGGAAGGGTTACATTGGTGCCGTGACCCGGATGAGAGTGAGGTTAAGGGGAGTGAGTGTAACAGAGGCCAGCTAGCAGTTGCTGTGCGAGTAAACCTCACTCCCCTTATCTCTATAGGCGCTCTAGCGACAGATGTTGCTAAAAATCCCACACTGCACCTTTAAGTAAAGCAACATGGTAAAAAGGTAAATATATGACTTGATTTTACTTTAAATTCCTTTTACATTCTCCAAGGTATTGACATTAACATTTTTCATAACTCCATGTAGGACGTTTCTGTTCATAAATGTAAGCACTGTGGCAGTAGTATTGCAATATTTAGAAAATGTACTCTTGTACTCTTGATACTCAAGTACTTTTAAAAACACGTACTTCAGTACTTTTACTCAAGTAGACATCTGACTGTAGTACTTTTACTTGTACTTGAGTAAAATTTAGCAAGGGGTATCTGTACTTTTACTCAAGTAATAAAGCTGTGTACTCTGTCCGCCTCTGTAATTTACTCACCCTCAAGTTGTTCTAAACCTGCATGAGTTTTTTTTTTCCATCTGTTAAACTGAAAAGATGATATTTTGATGAATGTTGGTAACCAAAGAGAGTAGCCATTGACTTCCAAAGTAGGAAAAAATCTTTGATCAAACTGTTCAATTACCAAACTTCTTTGAAATAGGCTATATTATTTTGTGTTCAAAGAAACTCAAACAGGTTTTGGAACAACATAAGGGTGAGTGATGTGACATTATTTTTATTTTTGGATGAACTATCTCTTTAAGAGCACATAGTCATTAAAATGTGAAAAACTAAATTAATAACACTTTAGTGTCTAAATCTAATGCCCTTTTTAAACAGGACACAGCAGTGGATCCAGGGGGCAAAACATCAAACCACTGCATGAAAAGAGACAAATAAAACTGAAGGCAGGTTATAAATTAGAAACGAATATAAAACGTATCTTCTTACTTTCTTTTTTCTTCTAAACTCTTAATTTGTCCCTCACTTTTCTTTTCTCTAACCCTTACTTTGTTTCACTGTCCTGACTGTTTTTCTTGCCTTTATAACACTTCTTGTCAGATATCAACTGTTTGGAGAACAGTTAGCCTGTTAAACAAGAATTACATCAGAGAAGAAAATACTTAAGATGTCTTGTAAAAATCGTTCGGGTCCTCTCCCCAAAATTATAAAAATGTATTTTGAATAGCGCTCAACACTAGCACAACACAGAGCAAAAACAACAACAGCAAAAGCAACATATGTTTTGCTATCGAGGCATGATATGTCGAGGAGCTTACGTCATGTTGAATCTGCTGCAGAATCTTAAGTTTGGAGCCAATGTCTCCAGATTTGAAGTTATTGATGAAACGTTCAGTGAATCTGTCACAAAACAAAGACAAAATAAGGTAATAACTGCTTGTTACACTATCTTAGTTAATGCATCGTTTTATTATGACAAGCAATGAGCATCGAACTTTCAAGAAAGAATGAAAATAGGCCGCACAGCCAGGATTTTTACATATTATTAATGATAAACCCCGAAAATATAAACGATTAACGTTAACACAGCTTACAAACTGTACATAAAACAGTGTTCAGTAAAACTTGTCTCAACTGGTCTCATTCAACATAAAAACTAACGTTACTTCAGAGTGTCTTTTCCTCTTACTGCACAATTAGGAAAATATATATCTGTTTTTAAGCAATACAATGACATTAAAGTGGATAAATAGTTGTTCAAGAGGCTTGCATACCTTGTTTTGCTGCCGCATCGTGAACACGAGCTGAAGATCCTCGATCGTCGTCGTCTTCAAGTTCAACCGTCCAATTGCGCAAATGCGCATGCGCAAGATGAAAAAAAAAAAAAAAAACGAGTTGTTTCGTCTCATGCTGAAAGTAAATATAAAGCTTTGCTACTAAAAATATAAAGGACTGTGAAGCAGCAGCAGCCGATGGGCTTGCAAATACGCTTTTTATCTTCCTAGTTATTTTATAGTGTGAAGGGAAAAAAAAGATTTAGAACCTATTAACTACACTCACCGGCCACTTTATTAGGTACCCCATGCTAGTAACGGGTTTGGACCCCTTTTGCCTTCAGAACTGCCTCAATTCTTCGTGGCATAGATTCAACAAGGTGCTGGAAGCATTCCTCAGGGAGTTTGGTCCATATTGACATGATGGCATCACACAGTTGCCGCAGATTTGTCAGCTGCACATCCATGATGCGAATCTCCCGTTCCACCACATCCCAAAGATGCTCTATTGGATTGAGATCTGGTGACTGTGGAGGCCATTTGAGTACAGCGAACTCATTGTCATGTTCAAGAAACCAGTCTGAGATGATTCCAGCTTTATGACATGGCACATTATCCTGCTGAAAGTAGCCATCAGAAGTTGGGTACATTGTGGTCATAAAGGGATGGACATGGTCAGCAACAATACTCAGGTAGGCTGTGGCATTGCAACGATGCTCAATTGGTACCAAGGGGCCCAAAGAGTGCCAAGAAAATATTCCCCACACCATGACACCACCACCACCAGCCTGAACCGTTGATACAAGGCAGGATGGATCCATGCTTTCATGTTGTAGACGCCAAATTCTGACCCTACCATCCGAATGTCGCAGCAGAAATCGAGACTCATCAGAGCCAGGCAACCGTTTTCCAATCTTCTATTGTCCAATTTCGATGAGCTTGTGCAAATTGTAGCTCTCACTTTCCTGTTCTTAGCTGAAAGGAGTGGCACCCGTGTGATGGTCTTCTGCTGCTGTAGCCCATCTGCCTCAAAGTTCGACGTACTGTGCGTTCAGAGATGCTCTTCTGCCCACCTTGGTTGTAACGGGTGGTTATTTGAGTCACTGTTGCCCTTCTATCAGCTCGAAACCAGTCTGGCCATTCTCCTCTGACCTCTGGCATCAGACAAGGCATTTCCGCCCACAGAACTGCCGCTCACTGAATGTTTTTCTTTTCGGACCATTCTCTGTAAACCCTAGAGATGGTTGTGCGTGAAAATCCCAGTAGATTAGCAGTTTCTGAAATACTCAGACCAGCCCTTCTGGCACCAACAATCATGCCACGTTCAAAGTCACTCAAATCACCTTTCTTTCCCCATACTGATGCTCGGTTTGAACTGCAGGAGATTGTCTTGACCATGTCTACATGCCTAAATGCACTGAGTTGCCGCCATGTGATTGGCTGCTTAGAAATTAAGTGTTAACGAGCAGTTGGACAGGTGTACCTAATAAAGTGGCCGGTGAGTGTATATTATGAACAATATAGCTATTTTAAACGCTTTAATTTTATATGGCATTTACTAAAAATGTTGTTCATTTCATTATTATTATTATTATCATCCAAATTCTGTGCTCCAGAAATTTACAACAGTGTGAACATACCTTTAGTACAATCCACTTACCCAATCTTAAGTACAATGTACTAGATTTGTTTAGTATCCACCTAAAAGTTCACAGTACACAGTCACAGTATAATCAAGTTAAATCAACTAAGTTTCCAAAGTAAGTTAAATTCACTAGTTTTTCTTAAGTAGAAAGACAGCAATAACTTTTTACAGTGTAGGCCCCTTAGTGCCAATTGGGCATCATATAACGCCACAGCCTACTTGAGCATTGTTTCTGACCATGTCCATCTCTTTATGGTCACCATGTACCCATCCTCTGATGGCTACCTTCCAGCAGGATAATGGACCATGTCACTAAAGCTTTGAATCATTTCAAATTGGTTTCTTGAACAAGACAATGAGTTCACCGTATGAAAATGTCCCCCTCAATTCCCAGATCTCAATCAAATAGAACATCTTTGGGATGTGGGTGGTAACGGTGAGTATTGTGTCCTGGATGTGCATCCCACAAATCTCCATCAACTGCAAGATGCTATCCTATCAATATGGGCCAACATTTCTAAAGAATTCTTTCAGCATCTTGTTGAATCAATGCCACGTAGAATTCACGGCAGTTCTGAAGGTCAAAAGGGGTCAAACACAGATTAGTATGCTGTTCCTAATAATCCTGGTGAGTGTAGTATATGTAATGTATTCATGCTCTTAAAATGTGGATATGGTCTGTGAAAGACTAATTGAAATGAAAATACAATAAAATAATATTTTATATAAAATAAGTATTTGATATTTTTGCTTCATTCCCAAGTTGAGAAATGTAGTTTGTCTGGCGATAAATAAATCTCAATCATTAAAATGTTACTTAAATACATATATTTATTTAGCGCATTTGTAACTAAATTTTTAATTTAACATATCTAAATGTTTTCTGCCCTAGGCATTATTTATACGTTTTCATTTCAACATTCCCACAGCAATTTACTTGTAACTGGTTAACTGTCTTACCATACAGTAAAAACCTGCAAATGATTAAACACTGAATTTGAAATTCTAAAAATACTTCAACACTACAACATTTATTACCATATTGTACAGCGAAAAAGTCCATGTGGCTTCACATAATGGTCATATTTTGTTTTTGTTTTCAGTAAAATAAATTAAAGTTTTTTGTTGCATATAATGTTATGTTAATGTTTATGAGGTTATTTTTAGTGAGGTGTGTTGCCCTGATGCGGTTGTTTCTGTAAACCCCTGTGCAACGTCTGTTGTATGTCTGTTTTTGGCCATGTTTTAATGGCAAGCCTCAAAGAACTTTTTAGGGTAAAGCTAATTTTAGTAGGTCAAGTACTAGTTACATAACCTAATGAAACATCCAGTTATAAATCTGTAATTATACAGGCACCAATATTCTATCCCTAATATTATTATATTTATTTTGAATTTCTGTTTACTGCTCCTTTTTTTTACCATACATTTAATGCAATACTTTTAAAAGAACCAAGAATATTATATATATTATGGGTTTCCTTCCAGTACTCTTGACTTAAAGTATTAACTATTCGAACATTGTGGCAACTAAGCAGAACTGAACCATTGCTAGGCAACAGGCTATGAACATCCTGTAGCTTTGGGCAAGATGACTCTGCAACAGATACAGAGAAATACATCATCCCTCAAGTGAAAAACGTTCGTTATGTCTAAAAGCTCAGATGTAGATTCATCAGATGCGATCACGAGAGGACTAAAGTGCATAAAAGGATCATACCCGATTTGCACATAATTGAAGGTTGCACTGTAAAAGTGACGAACAAACACTGGCTGGTTTAGAAAGGTTACTGATCTACGCTCGAAGACAACACGCAGGCATTTTTAAATGATTTATCAGCTGTTCTGCAGGACACAATGCAGTCCAGCTCACACATCTGGGGCTTTAAAGTGAGGATGAGATGTACCAGAAGGAGAATAGTTGCCATCCTGTCTAGAAGACAAGAGAAGACATGCTTTTCTGCCTTGTTAAATGAAAATCACATTAACCAATGAGCCCCATGGTTTGAATGCCTTGTCATTAAGCGGAACAAACTATAGAAGCTTTATTGGACACATGACACACTTTCACACATTGAGGAACACAGACAGCCAAAATCATTGAAATGAACAAAGAAAAACCCACATTTTATTGCACTTAAGTTATAAGAAAATAAAAATTCTAAATGAATCAAACAAATACACAATCCCTTTAAGGTTTCTTTTTTATCTGTCTGTTATGCCAGGCAGTTTACATAAACTGAAAAAAATAAAACAGCTCCAACATCTGATTTCTCAAACCAGATTATAAATTAAACAGGAAAAAACAAAAAAACAAAACAAAAAAAAAGAAAGAAAAGAAAAAAAAACAGGAGAAAGAACAAGATTGTTTTTTCTTTTAATATACAGTGTTAAACCACTTTCACAGTTCAGCTTGAGTTGTGTGACTTGGAGGATGAGACGGAATCGATTTGGCTACGGATGCGGTTACGTTGTTTATCTATGAAGCTGCTTTACTATAAAAAAAAAGAAAATTAACAAAAAAAAAAAAAACCTCAAGAGAGCATTACCAACGGAACCAGGTTAGCTCTAGCACTTAAAACGTAATCAGATGTCCATTTCTGTACACTAAGACCACCTTTTTTCCTCTGTAACTTAACGTCTGTTCCAACAATCTCGTTTTTCAACTCATTAAAAACAAGAACGGTATTCTTTTTTTGTCGAAGCATACATTTCCACACAGAACAGGCTGGCAGAGCTTTTGTCCCCAAGGAATGTGTGAACAATTTGCTCAAACACACACCCGCACGCACGCACACCCAGTCATGCTTCACAAACGCGCAAAATAGTTTCTACTCGTCTGTCGTTTCATCTCAGCCAGACAAACCCGTCTCTTTGTCAGACATTCTCCCTCCTCTACGCCTCGTAGAGGCACATTGACTCAAGTTTCAGTGGCAAAAAAAGAAGCTGTTATGTCGATATCTTGCTTTTGTTGGATACGTTTGTTTGTGTCGTTTTTGTAAGTTCAAACTCTAAAGTAACTTTTGTTTAGAATTTCGTCTGGGACTAAAACGTCACAGCCAGTTAAAGTTCCACCTTATTTTTTCCGTGTCTAGCAGCATAAAATCCAGTTTGGCCACTGGGATGGACAGTACTGGGGGAAAAAGGTGGGGAGTGAGAAGAGACATATTCCCAGGAGCTTATGGGAAAACATTCTCATTTCCCACAGAGCACCAGCACTGATGAACTAATGAGACCAGACTGGTTGAAAAACAATGAACGCAGGTCATCTCCGATCCAAGAGAGGCACTGCTTATGGAGTACAGAATTTATATATAAAAAAAAAAAAAACATCACAAGTAAAACCTCAAAAATGTGTGAAACAGCAGAGTGGGTTTAGCTTAATACTGAGACCTGTTGTTTGCAACAGTAGGCAGGAAGTGAACAAAAAATGCTGAACTTGAAAAGAAAGCACAAAACTTTAATTCACAGCTGTTGATGCAAAAAAAAAAGTTGTGGGGAACAAAGTGAAAAAAAAGAAGGAAAAAAAACGGATACAAAAAGAAAATAACGTGCGAGGAAGAAAGGGATATTTGGCGTGTGCTGAGGTTGATGAGGACTGACAAAATTGGCTTCCTTTGTCTCTCTTCTCAAATTTCTCCCGCAGTACAAAGCTCCTCAATTCTCTATCTCTCTCCATTAAAATTTTATTTGTATACACTATCACTCCGTGTCCGTGTTGATGCGTTAGGGTTTCATGTATACAGTGTTGACTGTTTTGATCAAAAAAATAACGTTTGTACATATGGGTGTGAATTTCAGTCAGGCTCTAGCGAACAAGTCTCTGTGCAAGGTCGCCTTGAGTGGTAGGAAAAGGGACAATCCAGTCTTCCCAAGTCCTTCCTGTCAGTTTCCTTCCCAGAATGCTGTGGCGCATGAGCCTCTGCCCCCACCCTCCCCCTTCGGAAGGTGAACGGAACTGTGGCGGCGGTCGTGGACCATGGCACGGACTGGAGAGATGTTGGCGGACAACTTGGAGAGGTGGAGATGCCATGAAGTGAGCGATCGGTCCTGACGCGGAAAGACCCGGGGCAGGTTGCTCTCCCCCCCTCCCATTTTACAAACAAGTCCCCTTTAAGTTCACCCCCTTCACTTCATGTCCACATCAAAGTCCAGCACCAGGAGCTTGGTTTCCTCCGTGCCGTTACGGCTGCCCACCGCGCAACGAGTTTGGTGTTGGAGGCGCGGATCGCCAGACCACACCGCCGCTACCTCCGCTCTCCAGTGTGACCAGGTTGCGGATGAACTCGCCTGTCCGAAGGTCCCACAACTTCACCGTACCGTCATCGGAGCTGGTGATAACAAAATTCTTGTTGAACTGCAAGCATGTTACTGCACTCTGGTGCTTGTGGGGACCTAAGAGCGAGATAAAACAAAGAAAATAAGGTAAGAGTTGAAATTCATTGTAAAAAATAAGTACATTTAATTGTATTGAATGTACACTTGTAGAGTACTCAAATCTTACAAAATGTGTATGTATATATATATATATATATATATATATATAAACTACTTGCAGACCATATTACTGAAATAAAAGGCCACACCGTAAAAGAAAATTGCTGCCTGAAATGTTTAAGTACAATCAACTTGGATGTTTACACAAGTCATTTCAACATAAATTACATTATAGCCCCTTTCACACAGCGCGTTGATCCCGGGAAATTGTCGGAAATTGCCAGAACGCCTTCTGTGTGAACGCAAACACAACCCGGGATGGATACCGGCATCGATGCCGGGTTGGGGACCTAGTAACATTGCCGGAATCAGTCCCGGAACGCGCGCTGTGTGAACAAAAGCCAGGACCAATGCCGTAAGGGGTGTGTCATAGTGATGTGACAGTGATGTGACCGTGATGACGCTCGTGCCATCGCGCAACTGTTGCTCTTAGAAGAAAGTTTCTGTTCGTCATCAACAAAGAAAGGACAAACAAATGTCTGCAAACTGGAACAAAGCAGAGACCAGGAGCTCCTCACTGATCCTCGCTGAAGCTGAGATCGTTCACCAGCTTTGTGGAACGGTATGCGCACATGTTTTCAACGCATACGGAACCTCTGTGTGAAAGGGGCTTATATGACTTATAGTTGAATCTTCTATAACTTATTAAAAACGTTGAAAACAATATTTTGAGGAGTTAAAGCAATGTAAAAACATAAGTTGTCAAATTATTGATCATATCCTTTTTACAGTGTACTTGGAGACACACCTTCACTTTGATTGTATCTCAACACTCTTGAGAACACTTAAAAAAGTGATTCTGAATAAATTTATGATCATGATTTTGTGTTTAAAATAGATCACGATTCTGAATAGACAACTAAACAAAATAACTTGTAATTTACAAGAGGTTATAAAAAAATATCACTGCTGCAGTCTATTTTGAAAAAAAAAAATTACATTTATTAGAGGTTGTTGTATTTTTTTTTGAACGAATGATTCAATGACTCACTCAAAGACTCTACTTGTTTCATTACTGGATGAATCAGCAATTTTTTAATAAATCTCCAGAATGAATGATTCAAAGACAAATAGCCTACTTTTTTTTAATAGTCACTTGCCGCCATCTACTGCTGTAATGTAATTTATCTTTAAAGCATAGTTACTTTCAAAAGTTGATTTGCTCTATTTTGATTGCTACTATAGATAGTGTTTGTCAGAAATACAAACTTTTATCCCAGTACTTCTGTGATAATATAAATTATTGTAACAGAAATAATGTTCCTGTATGTAAAAAACAAAACAAAAAAACAAACAAACAAAAAAAAAAACGTTTCATACAGGACAAGCGCTCTTTCTGGCTCTTTAGCAGCCGATGCAAATTTGAATGTTCGGTTGTGATAGCAGCTACTTGTCAAAGGTTTATGATTGTGTGGGTGTTTGAATAAAGATAGCAATCTTTTTAACAATTATTCATTCAGCTCTATTTGTAATAAAGTCAAATTAAACGTATTACTCTAAAGTAAATTTATTTCTATCCTACTTATATTGACCAATGTAGGATTTTTGTAGGATTTTTGCTATTAAATATCCAAAAACCACTAGGCCAATGTTATATATTGTGTTTAGTTGTTTACTTACAATATCCCCAATGATTCCAACTATTTGTAAAACGTGAGAAAATTGCAATTTGGTTTGCGCTCATACTGCCATAGTAACCATGGCGACAGACGTGAACAAGTGGGTTATGCCTACAGCCACGCTCACGCTGTTTTTTTTATTTTTTTTAACCATGGCAAGCAGACTTGAGACAAAAAGAGGACTGAGAACGAAGATCAAAAGCTTTCGAAATGCCGAGAGCTCCACGTCCGCGACTACCTTCAGAGTTGACAGAGATGCGAGTGTTGCATGTAAGTTACTTTATTAGACAGGTGAGCAAATGTATATGAAACTAATCAATGCTATAAAGTTCAATATGATGAAATGTTAGAATATGATCTGTATGTTATTCTAATGTTGATCTAGCTCACCGCTAGTCTCATACAGCCAACAAACAACCTAACCAACAACACTCAACACACTCAAATGCCGTTTAGTGTGATAGTGTAACTGTTAGGGCAAGTGAAACAGCGCTGCGTTACCTCAAGTGTCATTCATCTAATAAACTGACCTGTGAGTAACTTATTAACTTATGCATGCATTTCGGTAGAATTAAATGTCCTTATTACTTTATATCCACAGGATTCGCATTGCGTCGCGCCCTGCTTGACACCACAGTCATGTTAAAAACATCACTGCATTCACTCATCCATAAAAGATCCATCAGTTTGATGACAAGATCCATAATTCCGCTTGATGCTTTGCGTCATCGATATACGCCTTTGTTATTGTATGAGATTAGCAACTCCTGGTGGCCAAAAATTACATACTGTAGGTTTAAGTTCAAATAATTGCATTAATATAAATTTAAAAAAAAAAAAAAAAAAACATATTTTACAGCAAATAGCATGCATTTAAGCATCAAAACCAGTACATTCAATTTGCACTAGGTCTATTCTTTTTAAGTATATTATTTCCCTAACAAGTACTCTTTTTGAAGAGTACAAGGGATTCCAGATGAAGAGGCTAATCACACACACCGCAAATGCTGAAAGCCCGATAGACAGGAAATCGACCTGCAGCTACTTGCCACAACGGAGAAATCGGAGAGAGGATGTGTAACTATGGTTACGGGAAATACTGTGGCATTAATGGCTTTGATTCCATGCCCTTGAGGTATTGAATTGAGCCATTCTTTCTGATAGGCCAAGGAACATCTGAGTCTAAACAAAAGTGCTTAGACTGCTGTCAGTGAGGCATATAAAGCGAAAAAAGAGATGTGCTACAGTACACTGGTTCCTGTTACTGCAGAGGGGTGTGGTGAGCTATTACAGACAATCTGTAGTCAAATACTGAAAATCATGTTATCAAACACCTAGAGCTGAGAACAAAGACAGATTGAAGTTCATCAGTGAATGAAAACTCCAAATATCCATTTCAAAAGGCATGAATTTGCTCATGAATACCCATTAGTAGAGCGCTAAAGTCAACTGTGTGAATGTAAATGAGATGGCCGCTCTCTATTGATGTGCAAGACACTACACAGAGTGACACAATAGTCCCTTTTCCTTTAATGAGTGACTGTCTATGAGCATTCGCACTTCAAAGCTCAGCAGTCGAGTTGAGCATCTTGTCTGGGGTCAAATGTGTGTTTTTGTGTATTATGTCAAACGAGTGCCATTAAGTAATAACAGGAAATGCTCAATGACCTAATTAAATGACCTACAAACTGATATATGGTCTCCGTCTTACCCTCTGGGCAGCCCCAACAAGACCACATCCCCTCCAATCCCTTTCATCATGTCATTCCTATTCCTCACCCTTCCAGAAGATTAAAGCTCAAGATGCTTAAGAGAGGCTGGGAATTAGGCTATCAATAATACATCTTTGGAAACAAATGTAAATCATTTCTATTTCTTTAGCCTAAAGACGGAGTAAAAATGTTGTTTCAGGTTAAAATGCAATGGATAAAGCTCTTAAAGAAACAGTTCACCAAAAACAATGTATACTCTTATATCAAAATATTTTTCATTCAACTACTTCACAGTGGCTGTCAAGCTACACAAAGGACAATCATTGTGGTCCAAACGAGACGTGTACTAAATCCCAAGTCTTCTAATGATTGCTTTGTTTGAGGAAGAGGAAAATTTTACAATTAATCTACATCCACATTCAGGTTTAAAGACTGCTGCATTTAAAATCTGTATGAAATAGGGATGCACCGATATGACAATTTTGGCCTATACCGATAACCGATAATTCTTTATATTTGAAAGCCGAGTAACCGATATTTGGCCGATAAATCTAAACCCAAATTTTTAGACGATTTGGGTTTGATTTTCCTCATGAATAGCCAAGATACAAAAACAATTATGATGTTCTTATTTTAATGTTGTATAGCCGATATGACAGACTTGCGCTGCACATTTTGCACTTTAACTGGATTTTCCTTTTTTAAAGTGATTTCAATCGTATTTCAAGCTATTAAAAATCATCATGTTGAACAGTGCACATCTAAAGTACCTCAGCTCAAGGAAATAATACATTATTTATCGGCTTTTAGATATCAGCTAATTGTTCTTGTTGGGCTGATAACGATAACATTAAAAATGATCATATATCGGCCGAGTACCGATAATGTGGCCGATATATCGTGCATCCATAATATGAAACAATGCAAACTGATTTGATTTCCTATTGTGCCATATACCAAAGTAAAATGGCTTCTCGAAATAGAAAAAAAAAAACCTAGGATGAGATCTAATTTTGTACATGTGAGTGACAGGTTGTTGGAGGAAAGGGATTATTGAAAAATATATCTTTTTGATTAAAAATTACAAGGGTGCATCATTTAAAAAAAAATACTGTGTACAGATTAATCATTTATAATAAACACTGCAATAATCTATAAAAAATAAAGCTGTTTACACTGCCAGCGACAACACGCCATCATCCCATTCATTTCACAGTAGAGCTGGCGATTTTGGCGACACGAGTGACTGAGCATTGGCGACAGGAAGCAGGCATGTCCAGCAATGGGACAGTTGAGATATGTTTAACTATGCAAATAATAGGAGTGAAGTCAGTGGAGCATATGTGATTAGACACAACAGCCTGTATTAAAATGTATTTTAGAGGTTAGCAACTTTCCTATAATTTATATGTCTCTGTGTACATACAGGGACACACGCTGTGCCGACTCAAGGCCTGAATGGATTTGTGCACCCAAATAGTCTGTTGCTTGTGCTTTCACTCCAGATAAATAGCCACATTGGCAAAGAGCACATGTTGTTTCTTATTCATCTTTTAAGCATTTCATGTACGAATTCCATTTATATTTAATATTTTCCCTTAGTTTAGTTTAGTGGAAAGAAAATGGATTCAATGTCTAGAACATGGAATAACAGATTGTGTGCTTAGTCTTGGTGAGACGTTGGGTAGCCATGGACTGAAGACCAACTGCCAAGGTCAGGATTTTCATTAAATATTTTAATGCATTATATTTTAGATCATACCCCTATAACACTTGGTATGTACGAGTCACATTGTATCATTCTGTGATACTCTTGCATCTTTTATAAGCCTGATTTTTATAAGCCTGATTTTTTACAGATTTACTTTTGTGGTCCATAAAATGAAGAAAGGCATATGGCATTAGAGACACCACCAGGGTGAGTAATTTATGACTTCATTTAGACTTTAGGGTGAACTATCCCTTTAAGTCACTGATCACTGTCATTTTAAGGTGAACTATTTCTTTGACAGTTGCGATCAGTCATACTCTCTCTGCCCACCTTGCAGTGTCTGTAGGCACTGGCCGGTCTTGATGTCCCAGATCTTGACGGTAGAGTCAGCGTTCCCAGAGACGAGGATATTATCTTTGAGCTCCATGCCGCTGGTGAGAGACTGATGACCTGTGAGCGTGTGAATACAGTTTCCCGTTTCTACATCCCACATCCGAATTGACGTGTCCAATGCAGCCACTCACTACATGGATGCCATCGAACTGTAGAAAGAGCAGATTAAATAAATCATTGTTCTGTAATTAATAAATTACATTATGTAAGAAAACCGTGGCTTAGCACCCAGAGTAGTCATTTGGCTAATTCTGTGTCTAGAATAAAAACCCAAGAATTCAATAAAAGCTGTATTGAGTAGGGAACGGATTTGATTCATTTCACAATGAGATGCAGCACAAGCTGAATTCCAAATATTTCCCATTCCATTGTTATTGCATTAAATGGCACTATGTTTGATTAACTTATGTAATTACTGCAAAGCTCTTAAAATGATGGATATATGAACAAATGAGGACAAATGAAGATTAGTATGGACTGCAGCCCAAATGTTTTGTCCCACAGTTGCAGTGTTAAACACAAATAGACTGTCCAAGATACAAAAATAAATCTTCATAGTAACGTTGGTTTACAATAGTTTAACAATTTTATAATGTTATGCAGTGTAGCCATAAAAAAATTAGCTTGAGCCTGTAATCTATGAACCAAAATTAAATATAATTATGCTTTTTTTTAAATTTCTATTGCAGTTACACCTAATATCACTCATGATTAGATAATCCTGAGTCACTGAAGGTGTGTGGCTAAGATAAACTTCCTGCACAGTTAGCAGTAGGCCATGGAAGCTTTTTAAGAGGACAGACAGAATGATAGTGCTTCTCTATTCAGGCCAAATATGTCTTTAACCCATGCTTCTTTAGAGAGTGATGACTGAGCCGTACTGCTCAAGAATTAACCTAGCAATGACCCGCAAAAACATTTAATTTCTCTTCAAGGAGGATGGCTTGATTCTTTTTCTTGCTTTAAGAGACTATGAATCCATCAGGCATTAATCTGACCTCTTGAGAGGCAGCTGAAGTGGCCAAGCGTTAGTCAAGGCATGCGTGTCAGGTGTCGGTAAATGTCTATGTTTACCTGTAGGGAGTAGACTCTGTTGGTGTGACCCTGGAGTGTGTGTAGGCAGGTCTCGGTTTCAGGATCCCACACTTTCACCATGAAGTCATAGGCACCGCTGACAACCCTACGGCCGTCATACTGCACGCAGCGAACCGCTGCCACGTGACCCATGAGCACGTGCAAACACTGACCCGTCTCTATGTCCCAAACCCGCAGTGTGGCGTCCCGAGAGCCGCTCACCACCCTGAGAGAGAAAAACAAACTGGTTTAATTTTCAACATCTTAAAAAAGTGTGTTGCTCATATTAAAAGTTTTTTTAATAATACTGTTGGAATGATTTCTTTCAACTTATGATGGTAGAATTTAATCAGGCAAAAATTCAGCAGTCTATGCTTGTACCTTCAAGGGTTGTATTTGTTTATAGCTTTACACGAATCAAAGGGAAAACATACTTTAATAAAACCAGACCCCTAGGAAACAAGTTTGATATATTTGTATTAAATAAACAAAATGAACATTAAAATGGGTTCTGGTGAAGCAAAGAGTAACAAACAAACTACTATTGTTGTTGCTGAATGAAGCCTGTGGTCATTGAACAAAATAAGCAATCAAGCTTGACACAAAGGGAAAATATGCACACCAATTAGCCCAAAGGCATTGGAAACAGAGAATGTTGTCAGGCGAGGAATTGTGTAGTTCACAAACAAAGCATAAAGAAGCAAAGCTCAACTCTGCATATGAGCACTGCGCACGGTTAATGAGTACAGCTGAAATCAGATGAGAAATGTGCGGTTTAACCAGTACTGTGTGTTGCTATTGAATGGAATTATGTTTAAAGAAGTATTATATAATGTATTTTATTATATATAATACTCATGCAAGGTAGATTATCCAAAGCTGATACTCTACATTAGAGCCAGACTGATATATCGGCCGATATTAGGCATTTTCCAAACTATTGGTATCGGCAGTTATTATGGCAGATATAGGAATATTTCAAAAATAAAATAAAAACAGATGAAACCTGCTTCAATCATCTCTCCTTGGCCTGTTATATTGAAAATGTATGTTTTACAATTTGCAGTAAGACGTTATCTATTGCTAATTTATGGCTCATCATAGACTAGCTAACCACAAAGCTAGCTAGCAAAGCTTGTTGCGCGTTTCTGGAAAATAAATAAATAAATATCAAGGCCAATATATCGGATTTTAAAAAACAAAAATATTTGTATCGAGTATCGGCCTTCAAAATCCTTTATTGGTTGGGCTCTACTCTACATCAGTGTTTCTTATTCAATTTCTTTAAACCATAAATGAGTAAATTCAATTCCATTAATATGTCAGTTAATATTAACATTTAAATATTAAATGTAAATGTTTTTAATTTGAATTTTTAATATAATTTTAACAGTTTTAACATATGAACATAATATTAAATATTCTAAAAACATTGATACTGTGAATGAAAAATGTATTATGCTAAGAGTGCAGTCCACACAAAATGTATTAATCATTCACTTTTTTGTTTTCCTTTAAAAAGCTGGTGTAATTTTAATATATATAATAAAAGTTTTTAATTCATGTAAATCTGGAGGAAAAAAAGGCCACAAACCAAAGTGGGAAAACTATTGACTAATAAATCATATTAGCACTAATTCAGCATATTAGAATGATTTCTGAAGGATCATGTGACACCGAATACAGTGCTGTAATTGCAACTTTGCTATCATAGGAATTAATTAAGAAAATGTAAATAGTCAAATGGAATAATATTTCACAATATTACTGCCTTTAATAAAAAAGCTTGAATAACCTCAGTGGAGCAATCTATATATGCATCTGGATGTTTTGTGAGGTGGTAGATGTTACCTTTTCTCATGCAAGTGCATACAGCGCACTGTTGAGGTATGACCATACAGCGTGTGGATACATTCTCCTGTCTCTGCATTCCAGACCTTCAGTGTTCGGTCTGTGGAGCCACTGATAATGATGTTGTCTCGCATCTGAGAGGACCAGACCTCTCCGGTGTGGCCGACTAACGTCCGCAAACACTGGCAACACAGAGAGAAGGAATACAAGTTGAAATCAATTGAATTCCAATAGCAAGCGTTCAAACTGCAACTCGAAGAATGGCCAACAAAAAAAGCGAACAAATTAATTACCCACTAATTTAAAGCACTCATATCCATCACTTTGACCTTTACCCAAGACATCACTTATGCTTATCAGCATATCAAATAACTCTACAGTCCATTTGAAGCAGGAAGCAGAGTTACTGGAAAAAGAAACTCCTCATTTCATATCATATATTAGATATCGATTGGTATGACGAGATAAATCCCATAGAATAATCCATAAGGCTATAGGCCATTTCCTCTAAATCTAATTAAAGCAAATTCAATTTAATTTCAGAGGCAAACATGAAATCAAAGGTGCCTGTGGTCATTTCGTTGTGTTATGAGGCGAGTGGAAAGCTTTGCAAGTGTCAAAGGCGTAACCTCTGAACCATGACTGATAAAAGAAGGGGTGATAAACCCAGGAGATGTGAAAGAGGAGGTCTCAAGGCCTTTAATTCATAATGCAGCTGCTCCTATTTCTGTCTCCATCTCGATTCATGATCAACCGCAATGCATCATTAATCTTTAGAAGCGGTGAGCAACCTCCACACCACCGAGGGCTTTCGAACGTTTTAAAGAGCCTTGCTTTGTTCCATCGCCCTATGTGGCAATTGACGGAACAAAAGATGAACTACTGAGGAAATCAAACCAATTAACAATCATTTCAAACCATTACTGTACCTGCAAAAATGACAAATGGGAACAAAGGGGTTAAAAGCAGAATGGCTTTTCACAGGGAACCGGATGAACGACGGGGAAGTCGCCTCCAAACAATCCCGTGTTAAAATGTGCCCAAAGCCAATGTCTTATCTTGTGATCAAAAGCTACTCCACTCAAATTTGTAGTGTCCATAACATGCCAGAGAGAAAAAGGGAGGGAGGTTAAATCATGAATATTAATGCACTACTGACTGCATTATGCATGAGGCGTTGTGTTCCATAATGAGTATGTGTTACTAAGGCGATGGATCTTTCCCATGGAATGCTGGGGTTTAAATAATGCCGTGTTCTCAGGCGATTACAGCCTGTTCAGGCTGTCTCTGGAAGAGGACCTTTGAAACCAAATGGCTTAGGTGTCTGTTTATCTGCCCGTTGAGAAAGCATAAAAGAGCAAGTCTGTGGCACCCACGAGGCATGGAGATTAGCATTCCGTTTGAGTGTCTGGTGGGAAACGTTTGACGCCAAGGATCGAGGTTGAAATCCTTTTGAGAACCCCTTCCAAATTCCACTCATTTTACAGTCCACATCTAATCTTAGGGAAGAAGATACCGTGCAAATTGTGGCTAGGGTGGTAAAGCGCCAGTGCATATTTTGTTTAGTCTCCTTCCATTCTGCACTCGTCGGACTGAAGTGGGTCTCATTTCAACACCCTCGATCTCCTGTTCAAAACCCACCATATTCATGAATAGCCAGGATTGGCACACAAATTCCATGTTTCAGATGGTGAGCTGAGAGCAGCTGTTTTCATTGCTAACCCTCCTATTTTCATACTAAAAAAGTCCTCACCCATCTGGAAGGGCACTATTATTAAAGCTTTTCATCACCAAACCACAGAGTACAATGGTTTGTGGAACTGTTTGAAGAACATCTGTCTGTTAAACACTGCTCAGCTATTGAGCCTGTGCATTGTAAATGAGTTAAAGGAGGGTATACAAGGTAAACAGAAGAAATTGTAGAGCATCATAACCATGGTCTGGCTGATAGCTGTTTGCATAAATAGAAGGGTAAACAGTGTCTTTGCATACAAAACAATGCTGTCCCTGCCACATTACATTAGTTTTACGCTTTCTGGGAAAGACTGACCATTCAAAAGATCCTCAGAGGTTAGATCAGTGTTGTTATTGTTAGAACAAACTACAAAAAAGCGTTTTCATTCATTGAAAATATAGTTTACAACATTTACACTGTGCTCTCTCATTTCATACCTTTTATCCTGTTTTTGGTACATTTTTTTTCTAATTTTTTTTCTAATTACAGCTGGGTTATGGTACGCCACTAACCCACACATTTGCATCAACCCCTCCCTCAGAATATGCAGAAAATGGCATGCGCATATTTCTGAGGCACGTCGACTCGTCGAGATGTGTTGTGTTCACGCAGCTGTCAGGTCTTCTGTGTTCGGGCTTCCCATTATGCTATACTTCCTCAACAATGGATACAATTTATGTTTGATTATGTTCCTGAAAATGACGATCGTAATCTAGCTCTCTGTGCTGCGCATTTTACGGAAGACAGCTTCCAGAATCTCCACGAGTTCAACACCGGATTCAACAAGAAAATGTTACTAAAACATGAAGCAGTTCCAACTTTAAAACAAGAGGCAGCAGTTGTTGGGCCACAATCTGCAAGTAGGCTAAGACTTAATCATTTTAAATGTATTTGCATGTATAATTCCAGACGTAGCCTTGTGTTTTATTTTTTTCAAATGCCAGCGCTGGCTTTATAGCCACAACTAGTTAGGCTATGCTATTTTGTGTCTACAACAAACGCGTACAAACATTATGGACCTGAATTTTGTATAAGTACTAATGTTTTAAATGTATTTTTCATGTATATATGCTTTATGTCGTTATTTTCGATTTGATCAAGAACGTAAACATGCCAACGCTGTTTGAGTATAACATTATTAGTAGCCAGTCAGTTGCTATTGTTGCCAGTCAGAGGCTAATGTGTAAAATAAATGTGTATAAAGTTAAAAAATGTAGCAAATTATCATTCAGAAACGTTTAGTAAGAGCTGTAGTATGTGGTGAGGTTCTGCTTGACTCTTCATCGCGGCTTCCTCGGTCTGATTATGCCTGAAACTGATACTGCAGTTCGACACATATTTACATCTGGGCCAGAGCTCATGACATGCGCGTTTCGCCCGTAAAAGTAATGGACGTTAACCTTCCGGACAACGTGAGCGACAGTTTAGCCAATCACAACACACCGGGCAGTTTATGAAAAAATAAGACTTTAAAAAAAAAAGAAAAACCACGAATACATGTTATATTGCACCCCATAAATACAATCATGCAAAGAAAAAAAACAGTCAACCCCCCCTTTAAAATATAAATAGATAAGAAATAAACCAAAATTGAAATAAATTTTGCAATTCAGCAACTGAAATAAAATTAATTGAAGCACTAAAATTACTTAAACCTAAATAGATTTTTAGAATTGAACTAAATATAATTACCAAGATAAAATAAAAATTACTAAATTACTAAAGTTAAATGAAAACCAAAACTTCCAAATTAGGTGATTTTAACCTCATTACATATGAATGGTATGGAGCTAATTATCCATCTACAGCTACATTTAACAACCTTTAGATGGGGAGTAAAGCCCATCAGGCCTCAAACAAGCAGCTTGTTCCAGAACAGGTTTAGACATCTTGTAATATACAATATGCAAGATCAGCATATGAAGGTAATCTCCGGCTGGGTGTGTTTGTTTCTCTGATGCAGGAGTGGGTGGATGGTTTGGGCAGGAGTGCTGCAGTCTGCATGTTAAGGAGTTGGTGGTCAGCCAAAGGTGCAGTCTGAGTCATGGCTGGAGCGAGGGAGGGGGAGGAGAGTCGCAGGAAATTAAAAGCCGAATAAAGCAGCGAAAACGAGGGGAGAGAGCGTGAAATGGAGCCAAAGGTTTTAGGATTGAGTGAAAGATGCGATGAAAGCAATAAGTAAACAGGAGGCTGGAGGCTGGGGGCTGTTTTCACAGTGAGAGACACAGACGCATCTGCTCATACACTCCTGTGACCTTCTCACTCCTCTCTACAGTACGTCATGTCACACCCAGATCTCCTGCGCTACCGTAAACACATCTCCACGAAAGGTGACCTCCAGCAGCAGAGAGCAGCTTTGAACACATCGCATAAACAGTCTCAAGGGCTTATGGGTTTTAATTTTGGCAATCTAAACCCTAGGGTTTCACACTGTTCATACTGTACCCTGGGTTAGTAATTAATGAAATATCACACTGTAAATTTGTAAAAAAAAAAAACATAAGGGTTAATGGTCTTTATTTGCATATTCATGAGGCGATAGCATGCAAGTAGAAGCTTTAACAGTTGATTCGTCAATGGAAATTGTCAAATTTGCTTTGGCGTCTTAAATCTCAAATCTAGTACAAACATAATACAGCTGCTGGTTTATTCCAGTTAACGTGTTTGTTGTTGCTGTTCAACATTTTTTCCCTGAAGGTGCTGAAACGAAATGGTACAAAAAGCTCATGAAATTTTAATGAGGTAAGCAGTGAGGCTTATGACCACTCATTTGTTTCCAAATATTTTGCTGTAACTTTCCATCATAGGTTCCCACATCTTCAGATATATTAATTTTCCAAAGATGCATGTTTATTTAATTATAGAGCATAGCAAGTACAAATCTACTGACCACAGAAATTTCCATGACTTCTCCGGATTTTAGGATTTTATTTATTTCCTTTACTTTTACAGGACAGAAAATCACACTTTTGAAAGATAAGCAAACTAAACTTTTGAATCGGTTAGATTTTTTTGCCAATACTGGTCACCTTTTTTTTAATCATACGCTTACATAACTTTTTTTAACCAAATACATATTTTATAATAGAGCAAAAGAAACATTTCTATTGACTACATAATTTTCCATGATTTCTCTTATGATTTTATTAATTTCAGATTCTACTAGGGCTGAAAATCGCACTTTTGTCAATCGTGGCTAGCCAGGCCGGTTTTCGCCTTCAAAATTACAATTGAGAATTGCTGCATTAAGCACAGTGTGAAAGCCCTTTAGTATTTTTTTAGTTCTTTTTTCAAGGCATCCACATAACCTTTTGTGGTCACCAACTTTCTTCGCCACTCATCCCTGAACAGGTGAAAAAGCTGTGGTCAAATCCTGTCGACACATCTCAGAAAAGCCAGATTAAATACATCTTAGCCTGGGCTGGTTGTGATGTGACAGAAAGAGAGAGATGTTGGCCACGTGTCACTATATGAGAAATATTCCACAGGCATTTCAAAGCTGCTAGATGTCATAAATGTCCATGTAGCTGGAATAGAGGAAACTTCCATTGCTTCAGAGTGCTGGTGATTGTCTCTGAAGTTTTAGGATAAATCCTTCTCAACTCGGTAGACTGTGGATCGAGTCCAACAGCTCACAGTGAGATGGAGAGAGAGTGATGCATATAATCTGTGAAGTGGGTTAATCGATAAAATGCCTCTATTCTATTCAGGTAATCTGAGCAAAGTAGTTTGTTTTGTTGGTTATGCCATGGAGAAAACATTAAAACCAAAGTCCATAGAAGCCTCTGTTCTTATCTTGATCCTAATCCAAAGCTGCTCATCTGCTTGCTTATGTTTCTGTCACATTTCATCCCTCATCAGACGCTTATCGGGCTGTACACATCCTCAAGCGTGGCACACATTCAAATGAGCAGGATGCCGCGTTAGAGCCTAATCTTCGCTCAAAATCACTTTCCTATTACACACAGCATGAGGCCCATTCATTTACTATGGAAGGGGGCCAGTAATAGCATTATCATGCAAGTGCGGGTGAAGATGGTCTGTAAGCCACGGCACGCCTATCAGATCTTTATCTTCCATTCGTATCAGGCGTCGCTCAGACATTTACTTATTTCCATGTTGGGCTAATGATACAAGGGGTCAGGTATAAATCTAATAATATACCAGTATAAATTTGTCAACCTGTATGCTAACATAGTTGCCATTGTTTCCTAAGTAGGTTTCCTGATTTGGCTGAAATTAAAGATATGTAGCCACTAAATAACGGCAAGAGAACTAGTGAATTGTTTTCACAACACAGGTGCGTGAAAACATGACCCTTATGGGCAGATTCTTATATTAGGTTACAAATCTGGGCACTATCATTATAAACAGATTTGATAAAATTCACAAACACACAAAAAAAAGCACTAAAAAAAACCACTATGGAAAACCAAATCTCTCATTTTCTTCATAAACTCTGAATATTACTATTTATTTATTTATTTATTTATTTATTTATTTATTTATTTATTTATTTATTTTCTTGAGATAGAAAATGTGCAAAAGTGCTTACCTGGAGCTTAAGCAGTAGAGCTTGGTGCTAATAACAATGAGATCATGGGTTTGATTTGCAATTTACTGAACATGCATAAACTTGTAGAGTTCAGATGCAAAAGCATCTAAGTGCCATTTGAAATTTTCTTCTAAAATGATAATTTTTATCAAGCTTGTATATTTAAGTTCAGTAATTTCCCTTAAATGGCAATGAAGATTACCTATTAATTGTCATTTAAGTGAAATTACTGAACTTACATATACAAGCTTGATAAAAATGGTCATTTTAGAATAAAATTTCAAATGGCATTTAGAGGCTTTTGCATCTGAACTCTTCATATATATATATATATATATATATATATATATACATATATATATATATATATATATATATATATATTTATTTATTTATTTATTTATTTATTTAATTTTTTCAGGTCTATGAGGGTGTCTTTAACAATGAAACAAGTGGGTCAAATTGACCTGTAAACATCATGATATAAATTTTTGTACACCCTCCACAACAGCGTTCATGAGTGTGTTCCTAAACTGAGAAAAAGTCAACCAGTATTTGACTTTTAAAAACCCCAAAATGGGTCAATTTGACCCATAACAATATAAAAAATATTATTTAAAAAGATATGCAAATAAAAGGTTTTAAATAATTCTGCTTATGAATAATGTATAATGAATATTGAATAATTTTGCTCTAAATTTATTTATTTTTGTGCATACATAATATCCTTGATTGAAAAATTACTTTTAGCAAGCATTATTTCATGTTCTATCCCTTCCAAGTTTTTCATGAATCACTTCTACAGAAAGTGGGAAGCAGCTCATAGTGGTGCTTGCCAACTCTCAATAAACATTATCTGTAATGGGAAAAGCTGTTAATCTGAACTCAGATCAGCAGTAAAGGGCACCTTTTTACCTAAACAGAAAGATACATGTTGGTTCCAACAGATGGACTGCAGCATAATGGCCCCTTTGGACCCTTTTTTTCTTTTTACTTGTGAAAAACAAGTGAATGGCAATTTTCTTTTTAAATCTATAAACTCAAAATGGGCTCCACTATAATGAGTGAAGGGTGTTTACTGAGAAAAGAGCACTTGTGTGCAAAGGAATTCCAACTATTCTTTCGCTATGACATTCTTTGGCCGGCTTTATCCTCAGACAATATCAGAGCAAAGCAAACATAGAACGGAGAGAAATTTGAACAATGACGCATCCAAAACCCATACAAAGAGAAAGCATGCGATTTCGTTCTTTAGACAAAATAGAGGTCAAACTGGAGGGGAAAAAAACAGTGTTTGTCTGAGTATGTGTACACATAGGGGTTGGTGATGTAGAAATTCGGGACCCATGACCCAAAGGAGCCTATTTGTCTAGATCTGCTATCGATTCCAAACGAAGAAGGTTTTAGTCTCAGAGGGTGAGTATCTGCCTGTGAGTTGCTTGCATGAGCTCCAGGGGTTTACAGCACTTAAATGGTGAACTGAAGTGTAGCGAGAGGAAAAAGTAAACAGACCCAAGGTCAAGAAGACAGAGAGATTGTAAGAGAACCAGAAAGAGATGAACAAGAGCAGTGAAACCAAGGGGAGGGGGGTCACATCCATATATTCCGAGTTTGTGTGGCTGTGGTCACGACAACAAATGCAGACCGCAAAATTTTTAAAAACACAAGAATGAATGAATATTGGACTTTATAAACGTCCTCAAAAAGACAGTTAATAGTTTACAGCTGAGTGAACTACAAAAGTGAATAGAGAGTATGAAAGTAGTCGCCCATTGTCTTCTGCTTTACTGTTCCACTTCCTCTGACAGGCGCTTCAAAGGCCACAGCATTTCCTGTTTAATTGGCCCCACAGTTCCACGGGACTCTCTAAAGCATTGCATCAGACTAGAGACACTATTCACATAGCTATAATCTCCTTTATATTAGGGATGCGAAATATACTGGTTATCTGCCGATATCCAAAATGAATATATTATAACAATTTAAATAGAAAATATTTAAACCATTTAATTTATTTATTTAGCTATTTAATTTACTTATTTTAGCGGTTTAATTTATCAGCTGATATTGCTGTATATATGTACTGTAGACATAATGGGTCTCTTTCATGAAACATTCGTAAATATACAAGTAAATATGAGAGTGATTTGCACGTAAAGAGACCTTCCCGAAAACTCTTCTCCTGATTCACAAATACTTCGTAAACGTCAGATGTGATAGTGAAATGTGTGTGTGTTAATGAATTCCAATCCCTCGTAAATGGGATGCGCGTGCACGTTCATTCTCAATTACATTCATTCTCAGCGTACATAGTGGCGAATCAGGTCCTATAAATAAGGAAGTTGGCAGCATATTAGAGATGCAGTTAATGGAGTTTCATCTGTTAATCGAACAGTCCCAGAAGTGAGAAGAAAATGGTTCGACATTAAGCATGACAGCAAACAAACGAATTGGTTCACTTTGGAAAAATCGTATTCAAACTGGAGAAGGACCGCCATCGATCACCAGATTACTGGCTCTCTAAATAAAAGTAAAAAGAAAACCATATGTAATTACTATATAAAATATTTTTTTCAAAATGCTGTGTAAATATTTACCTTATTAAGGTGAATTAAAATGCAGCCTTATTAATGAGCAAAACGTTCGGATGTTAAGCGTACCATTTATGTGTGGCTGGGAGCAGGTGTAGATTACTTGCGTAACCGGATAATGAATCCGAAAATTTACGCCAGAACCCCTTTACACACGATTTACACACAAATTCGTTCTGCTCGTGTTTCATGAATGAGACCCATTGTGGGCAACACAAACAATTATTGACCTATCAACTATTTTCCATTATGGGCCAGCTGAACACGTACAAACACAAATGTTAATTAACTATGAATACATTTATATACACATACATTTACAACCTATGCTTGCTCTCTGAAGGTAATGCCTGTTTTAGCCTTTTTGGAAAACGTTTGAGTATATTTCTGAGTAACAGAAGTTGATCCAAGCTTTACAAGCATTTTCAAGCTGCTGCTTCTTTTCGACAGCTCCGCAAACAGAACTGCATGATGGGAACAAAAAGGCAGTCTGCCATATATGCGGCGATGACCCTAATCATGGCGCATCTGCCATCTGCTATGATGATGTCTCTCTTCAGACAGCATGTTGCTGCTACACCAATCGCGTCTCTGCTGTGATAAGACCAGAGCCAATCAATGCACATTAGATTTGATTACAGAAGCTCAAAGGCTGATAACCTTGGGAATGATTTGAGATCCTCTTCTGTGAAGAGTGAGAGTCACATGGAAGATGGACGAAAATCTAACAAACAAGAATGACAACGCCCCGGTAAAAGTGTTTGTTGTGATAGTGAACATTAAAAGGAGAGATTTCATTAGACTCCGCATGAAAATGGAGGTCAGGATGGAAAGGGCAGCGCTGCATGATGAGTGAAGCGCACACACATTATTTTACAACTGCCATAAACTTGCAGCACAAGGACCATGTCACAGCATCAGCTAGCGTGATGAATCCTTAAAGTGCAGGAAGAAGGGAATGCCAAAGAAAGGAGGTGAGAGAGAGAGAGAGAGAGAGAGAGAGAGAGGAGGATGTTTGCAGCTAGTGATCATCTCGGTGTTCAATAGAACAAGGCTGTTCTCACATTCTCGTGTGAATAAGTGATGAAGATGCTCATGTGCAGGTTTTCTGGATGAATTGAGATGGCAGTGAGTGCTGTTGTACAAGGAGGCTCAATGAAAACACACCTCCCATGAGAGAGAGAGAGTGAGAAAATGAAGAGATGAGAGGACAGTGAGGAGTCAGCTGCACACTCACATACATGTGCACCTCAAATATGTGAAAGCATTTCCAAAATGCAAAGCCACGGAACATTACGAAAAATGTAAAAAAGCAGAGTTTCTCAATTCAGTGATAAATGAGAAAATGAAATGTTAATCAGTGACTACGTTTACATGCAGCCAATAACCCGTTCAAAACCAGGATATCAGCAATAATCCGGTCGCATTCGCCAATGTAAACACCGGCAAAAACTCAAATATGCTCATATTTTTTTAAAAACCGGGGTATTATACCTGGTACCCTTTTTAACCCGGATTTTTGGTCATGTAAACGCGTATCGGCTAGGGCTGTCAACTTTAGTCGTTTAGTCGACTAATCGGCTCGATGCCGTCTTGGTCGACTGACATTCTTACTGGTTCGACCAGTTGCATTTTATTTTCTTTACCAATAGAAAAACATTTTCAATGATTTACTCCTTGATATCTCGATGTGGCGTGGACGCATTTGGAAAAAGAGTGCGTCGCACCGTGACCGCGTTTCCATTATGCGCTGCGCCTACATTTGAAAACGAACTTGAGCGCGCAAAAGACGTGAGCAGTCCCTTTTAACGGCTTTATCATGCTGACTCAATAGATTGTGCTTTCTTGATATGTTTTGTTTTTATTGTTTTATTTATATACATGCCTAAATAATGTAACAGAACAAAATAAACCTAAGTGCGGTCCTACAATACAGCCTGGTATTATTAGGATTGTTTTTTAGGCTATTTGTTTTTTTTTGTGTGTTTGTTTTAAAACGCCTAGATCGGCTGAACGAAAGTTAACCCATAGCTTTGAAAGTAAAGAAGTATATACTGCCTCTGTATAAACGAGAGCTTTTGTTTGGACTTTTCATTATGTGGCAGAGCAGTTATATTTTTTTGTAGCGTGTGGTATGATTAGGTGCGCGATTGTGACTGTCAGGACAGTGCTCCTCACTTTGCAGTTAAAAAAGTAAAAAAGTCACTTTGCACTTTGCAGTTGTCGTACATCTAGATGCTAACCGCGCGTCACCGTTTTCGTCGGGATATTGCAATTCCATGTATACAGGAGAAACTTCTCTGCTCACGCATGTGAACGGGTTATTCGTAATGTTTCAGAAACCCGAATAGTGACCTTAACCCGACCATAACATAATGGCTGGATGTAAACGTAGTCAGTGATACTGATAGCGGAACTAACGCCAACAATTTTAAATGATAATCCTGCAAATTCACATCACGTGAAGACATGAGACTAATAGAAGATTAATGTTACTCTGAAACCCTTTAGCTGAATTAAAAAATAAAAAGTAAAGTGGAGTAGATGGCATAATTATACATTTTGGATATGCTGTATGTTGAATTATGTTTTTAAAAAAGAAGTCATATTGCAACCGTTGCAGTTTCCGTAGAAACTATCATACTCTAGAGTGACTGTGGCTTTAAATAAGAGTGATGAAGCACAATTGTGCCTCATTCTAATCAGAATCATATGCTGTGACTAATATTCCTACAGCAGAAATTCAACAATTTCTGTAATTTAAAAATAATAATAATAATAATAATAATAATAATCATATTTAAATATGTACATATACAGTATTTACCACTGCTGAACAATGCATTTCCCATTAGATTATGCATTTACATTTAAAGCTTAAATACATACATAAATTACAACTCACCTTTCCAGTAACAGCAGACCACACTTTGAGTGTGTTGTCATCTGACCCGCTCACTATGCGATTTCCACAGAACTGGAGACAGGTGATGACATGGTCGTCATGGCCTTTCAACACCTGGAGATAGAGAGCAGGCACAGGAGAGAAAGAGAGGATTAATTACAAAATGAACAGAAATGCCAGTATTTCAGTGATGTGTGCGAATGATGTGAACCTGCTGATGTGGCATTTGGAAAAGTGAAACCTTCAGGTTCATGGTCACCATGGTAACAATTAAGTCAGTTAAATAAATGCTTCTGCTGTTCTGGTACAGCTGAAGCATGTGTATATACCACAATTGTTTCTCTTTTTTGCACCCACTGTGCCTTAAGATTTTTAAGTAGCTCTTCTTTAGAGCGGGTGTTTTCGAACACTTTTCCACACATATCTGTTCCAGGATTGAGCCCCAGGGGAAAGGCAGATGGGAGTGTCTCTCAAAAGGTATTGTAAATTAAATTTAAAGCAGTAAAAATCAGTTTGAGTGCCAATTCTGACTAAGTGATTAAAGTGATTTAACATTATGCCCTACAGTAATGACAAACTAGAAAAATGTAGGGAAAAGGGGACAGAAGCAAAAACGTCCATCCACCGGCAGTAATTTTTTTTATATTTCTGAAAGAAGTCTCTTATGTTCAATAAGGCTGCATTTATTTGATCAAATATACTGTAAAAAGCATCAATACTGGGAAATACTTGGTATAATTTAAATTAACTTTTCTATTTTAAAGTTACACTGTGTAACTCTTTTAGTTTATTCTTAGCTAAAAACACTTAGTTCTTTCAAAAATATATGTGCTCATTATTGTATATTTACTTCGTTCAAGTAATAAAGTATTCTCGTGAGAGTATAATATGCCATTGAAAATACATACTGTACGGGTAAGGGGTTCTAATGTCGGTCGCCATGTTGCCCCTCCATCTTGAAAATACATTAGCCAAAGAGGGACATACCCGTTAATTCAAAGCTTCGCCTTTCGCGTTTACGTTTGAGTTAACACTCATTGACGAGGTCGAACTGGAAGCCATGTTAATCTTGGACTACATTGGCCACCGTAGGAGTTAAAACGAAATCGGAAATTGAGAGGAACCGAAACTGATATCCACTGGACGGTCATATACCTTTTCACCGCTAGATAGGGGTAAAAATCACACAGTGTAGCTTTAATATACTTTAAGATGTAATTCGTTCCTATGATGGCAAAGCTGAATTTTCAGCAGCCATAACTTCAGAGTCGCATGTTAAAATACCATTATTTAATAAAATTTAACTATTTCCTGTAATGTGTAAATGTACACTTGTTCCCTGTGCAAGTGCCTTTTTAAACATGGCAAAAATGAAATTATTATAAAACAGGTGTCTATACAGTGAAGTTCACTTCGCAGGACACTATCAGGAATGTACCCATGAAGTAGTAGTGTAAATAAAAGTGAAGACACACACAGACTACCTTAGGTGATTTGAGGTCTCCTCTCCTCCAGTTGGTGTCTATTCTGTGTTGTCTGATGTAGGCACTCTTCCAAGGACTGTGTGTGAACCCTGGCTTGATAACCTTCCTTCTCTTTATGTGCAAGGGCTCATCAATACCTGCAAAACAGACGGTTCTTTTATGTTAGTGACACTGATTCAATTCATGATTCAATCCCTCATGATTTTACTCTCTCAACAGAATTTGTAGATAGCAGTAAAATCACCTTCTTCTTTGCATTTTTCCCTCCAGAGCAGGTTGTCCTCTGCGAGAATGCGCCAGTAATCGACACGTCTGAGCCGCCTGAAGCAGATCCTTTGGCTCCAGAAATGACAATACGTGTAAGGCCAACTATAACACAAGACAGACAAAGAGTGAGACATCAGGAGAAAGAGTACGCCACAAACGGGGATCAAGACACTATTGGGACGGTGTCACAAAGAGGCTTAAAACCATTTTTATTTTATTTCTCAAAATGTTACAGGTTTTTCAGGAACCAATAAAATAGGAAAAGCATAAGATTTGAGATAAAACTATTGGTTTTAAAGCAACACCAAACAACTTTTTCTCTCGGTCGCCCTACAGGTTGGAAGCGGAATTGTCCATCACTGCTGTCGTAAACAATTGAGCCTACCGTCACACACACACTCGCTGTTTATCAGGACCGGCTTTGGAATCAACAACGGCCACAAAGTAGAGTATGATGCATAATTTTATGAAAGTATGATGTAACGCTTGCCGTAAAGCAAGTCATATTTGTAGTTTTCTTAGTCTCATACGGACTACAGAAACGCGGCCTGATCTGGCAATCTAATGCTGGGTTCAAGTCATCTCGAATAGATCGTAATTACGAGTTGAACGCACTTGAACGCCACCACAATGTCGTAAATACCAGTGGGGAGCTCAGGATTTTCTTTAAGCCCCGATCTGTACGAGTTGGGGGCGTGTCAGTGAGAAACGTTCATTCAACGTCTGTTGCCGGTAAATTTTAATTGAATTTCAACGTTTACTCGTTGACATGGTAAGGCTTTTTCATTTATAAAGCAAGCTCTCTACACAAAATATGATATCATTGTAATATAAAAAATATACCTAATGTAACGAGTTTACATTGGCTTCATAAAGCTAATAAAAAACATAAAAAGAAACACACCTGATGCGCATTCTTTGTTCTTCATTTTTTTATTAGCAGAGTTAACAAACCTTGCTGTATTTTCGTGTAATTCATTAAAAGAAGGTACACCGCCATTTTGCTCCGACGAAACTGACTTGAACGCACCTCACGTCATAAACACGACTTCCCACCTCGTACGTACGAACTTCCCAGAAGGACTTGAACGCAGCATTATATAGTGTGGATATATCAGATAAAGGACCGCAAAGTGGTGGCATTAGTGCATTTCACCATATCACACCTTGATGAACAACTGAAACAATTCTGAAAACATTATTTTAAGGTAAAAATTCTTACTTAGTGTTGCTTTAAATATATAAAATAAACAGAACTTTGGCTAAACTTGTTGAAACTTATTTTCAGTAAACATGCTCTTAAAGTATGTTCTTAAATGATATCAAATTATATAACTCATGAGTAGGGTTGGGTATCGATTTGAATTTGAACGATTCTGATTCCGATTCCTTGTTTCGATTCCGGTTCCTAACGATTCTCGATTCAGATTCTTTTAAGAGGCAGGGTCAAACAAGTTTAGCTAACCTTGCTAACCAACAGTCTTTCTGAAGGAAATACTCCTTTCTGAAGGAAATACTGCTTTTGTCACAAATACTCCTTTTGTCACAAATGTTGCATTTTGCCGAGATTTCGTTATTTTTAGAAAAGTAAGCTACTCATGTTCGACTCGCGCGGTTATGCAAACACTTCCGGTAGACGCTTCTTCGTTGGTGTTGTTCAGCGATTTCTTCTTCCAGTCGACGGACTGTGAGTATCGAAACTAGGAATCAAAATTTTAACTTTTGAACGATTCCAGGAAAACGAAAAGTTAGTCCCGGTTCCAATCGGTACTCGATTCTCGATACCCAACCCTACTCATGAGTTCAAATATGGTCACATTCAGTCATTATTGATAATAGAGTTAAGAAATAACATAACTAATGTAATAATAACAACAGATAATGGAATACATTATGAATAAATCACTAAACTATCATTAGTCCCAATTTACGTTCATACAAATGTTGCTCCAATTTAATACTTTTTTAGGAATTTGCATCTTTGGAAAGTAAAAATAGTTTTTCTTAAATGTCTAAGGTCTTCACTTCACAATTTTTTTTCTTTCTGTTTTACCATTATCAAGTGTGCTGCCATTTTGCACAGAACTCATTGAAGACAGAGCATGTCCAAACAGTTCCACCATTCCTTATGCAATCAATCACAAAGGTTGTAGCCGGAGATTCCACAGTGTGTACAGTATTAGCCTAGAGGAGCTTTTTCCACAATCTCCTTCAATCAGCCAGACAGGCACACCCTGCATATTACTGCACTGACACAAAAGAAAAACAACCTTGATGGGGAGGAGAGCCCGGGAAAGATGACAGTTGATGGAGAACAAGAAAGGCAAGCTGAAACAGCGACAGGAAGGAGAGAGGATGAAAAGAAGAGAGGACTGCCATTACAGAAAGAAGAAGAGCAGAGAAAGGGAAGGGGGTGCCAAGGTAGTTTCCTCTCTATATTCTTGAACAGAGGCTGAGAGAATTGTGATTTTTTTGTTGAGAGGTGTAAGAGAGGACATGTCTGTCAAACTAATCCCCAGCACCTACTACTTTGCTTTAAAACCACCCAGTCAAATATCAAAACCATAAAGTGGAAGACTGCGTTAAATTAAAATGAATAGACATCAGTGTTACAGGTTATATTTACCTCTCTGGGCAGCAGTGAGATGAAGTCTCTTTGAAACTGCGGTTCGAATCACCTGCATCATGTGTTTGACTTGCGTGGGCTCACAGCTGTCGATCAACTCATCCAGCGCAAGCAGCTTCTCTGGGCCACTCCAGCTCTGCAACACACACGTCAGCACATGTGACCAAGAGCATATAAAGAATGTGTGCATGTTTACATTTAGAGCTTTCAATTACAACTGCCAATGCTTTTCACTGGCTATACTGCAAGCAAACCATTCCCTGATATGGTAACTTCTGGTGTGAACAGACCATGAAAGTTCTTGTGAGTCAAATGGAACAGACTTCATGTCTTGGGGCTGTTGGAAACTTCAAACTTCTGTTGGTTTTCAGCAGCTCTCCATATTAAGCTATGGTCAACTCGATCCAGTGGAATGAAAAGTGTTTCGCTGATCTCACGGTATTGAGAAACTTAATTTGCTCTCAGTGAGGAACGTGCTGCACCAGAGAGATTGTGCCAAAGTCATTCCGCTCTGAGGCGCATCAAATGAGAGAGGAGGATTGCTCAGGGATGTTTATGATGGAAGAGGGATGTACAAAAGAGGACTATAATTTACTGCTGAAATGCTTCAGCTGGGGGAACTCAGCATCGTTGTTGCAGGCTGGTTTATGTCTATATGTGTTTATGCAAGCATAACTAACAGCTCAAACTAATGAGATGCAATTAAACAGTTGAGCAAAAATCTGATTCAAATGCTTATTTGTGTTGGTTCTTTAATTGAAGCCAACTAATTAGACTAATCTTGAGATACAGGCTTCCCAAATTTTATCCAAAAACATGCGTCTATTACTTGTTACGACAAAGGTTGACATTTCCAAGATAAAACGTTTAAAGTTCCAGCAAGGTTTCCCATGACTGTCAGAACGCCAGAGGTTGCGGCTTCAACCCTGAACTGCTGACTAAGATGCATCACCACAGGCTTCCACTGTAGAATGACACATTTAATGTGAATCACTTAAGCGATACTGAAACCGCTGACTCATAGGGATACGGAGTGTCATTTGCACCTCCAGATAAGCCTTACATTAACTCAAAACAAAAACTCATTCAAGCACTGACTGAGTAAACAAGCAAAACCATTTCTGAACCAACTGTTTAACCAGATAGACAGACCGCAATTGAAAGGGCGTTATACGAACTATTGATTCTCTCCTGAGACCCTATTTAATGACTCGTCATGAAGAATTACGTGCACATTCCCAACTGCAAATTCATTATAGGCTATTTTGAGTAAACAGAAATCTAGCTTGACTCAAAATTAATTTGGTTGAAGCAAGAACACATCTTTGGGAAAACTTTGAGCATTAGACGAAAGCTTCTTCATCCTTTCAGTCAACACTAGGGCTGGGACGGTTACCGCATTACCGCAATACCGCGGTCACGTGACCCCTACCGCAGGTCTAAGCTTGTCACCGTCATCACCGCAAAAAAAAAAAAAAGTTTCATGACACATAGCATTCCATTTGTGTTGACTATTAGGCCTGTATGCAAGAGTACCTGTGTAATATATCTTGTAGTCTATAATTTGAATTCTATTTTGCTAAAGCATTAAAATACAGGCGCATATGCCGATAGCCCCAAAGCAGTAGCCTACCTCAGTTTTTAATTGCACGTGCTTCATTTAACGCTGATTTCTTGTGTCACGAGTGATAATCGGAGCCAACATTGTGGCTGCGGTGAAGAAACTTGGATGGGGATGGCTACCATGCTTCGGTCACAACCTCCATTTAGCCGTCACCAACTCCATGAAGGCAGAAAGAACGCACCGCCCGGGCCATGGGTTTGTGTTGAACGCACGTGACCACTTTCTCTCATAGCTGGCAAAAAAAAAAAAAACAACGGCTTCAAAAAGGACAAACTGAGCTGGACCTGCCTCAGCACTCCTTAGTAAGTTTTAACTCTCTTCCAACAGCGATTTTAATAAAAACTTTGTTTAAGCCTTGAACCACTAAGACAAAAGCGGACACAAGATGTAAAATTAATATAAATATATAATATAAATAATCTGTAATAAAATATAAAAAATATATAAAGAATATTTATATTATATAGCCTAAGTAATATACAATCAATTATTTAATGTTAAATTAAATAGCTAGACTTCGTTAAATAGCCTTGAACCACTAAGACAAAAGCGGATACTAGATAGGCCTTTAAATTAATATAAATAGGCTATATAAATAGCTCTGTTATAAAATATAAAAAATATAAATTTTATTTATATTATATAGCCTAAGTAACAATCTGTAGTGTGAGCAGCAACACTTTGTTAAATTAAATAGACTTCGTTAAATAGCCTTGAACCACAAGACAAAAGCGGAAAGGAGATATGTGAATTAATAGGCTAATAATAAATATATAAATAGCTATGTAATAAAATATAAATAATATTTATATTATATAGCCTAAGTAGTATACAATCTGTGGTGTGATCAGCAACATTTTGTTAAATTAAATAGCTAGACTTCGTTAAATAGCCTTGACAAAAGCATGATATGTGAATTAATAATATAAATATATAAATAGCTATGTAATAAAATTTAAAAATATATAAATAATATTTATTGGCTATTTTATAGCCTAAGTATACAATCTGTAGTGTGAGCAGCGCAACTTTGTTAAATTAAATAGCTAGACTTCGTTAAATAGCCTTGAACCACTTAGACAAAAGCGGACACGCGATATGTGAATTAATAATATAAATATATAAATAGCTATGTAATAAAATATTAATAATATTTATATTTTATAGCCTAAGTAGCTAATATACAATCTGTAGTGTGAGCAGCAACACTATGTTAAATTAAATAGCTAGACTTCGTTAAATAGCCTTGAACCACTTAGACAAAAGATTTTAATAAAAATATATTAATAGCTATGTAATAAAATATACAAAATATAAATAATATTTATTATATAGCTTAAGTAATATACAATCACGGTAGTACACGGACCTAGTGACTGCATCCTCTTTGAAACCGGTGCTGCAGCTAGTCACCGAGGATCTGTTGCTCCCAGCTGAGGAGGACACCCAATTGACGCGCAATCTCAAAGAAAAATGTCTGCCGTTTTGATGGAAAATACAGTGCACCCTCAACTCAACTATTGGCAAAGACCGCGTTTGTCGACCCTATAAGGATATTGACATTGCTGACGAGGTGAAGGATGAGCTTATGGAGGAGATGATGATTGATGTGCCCGAAGAGCAGCGTGATGACGGTGATGTAGAGGGAGCAAGTGCACCCAACCCTCCCAAAAAACCGAATCTGCCGGACTTACTTGGAAAAGAAAAGAAAAAAAACATCTACTCCTGATCCCAAGAGAATTCGTGTGGAAACAGAGATCAGAAGGTATTTGCAGGAGGAAGCCCTGGATTCCCACGCAGACCCTCTGGTGGCGGGACAATCATGTCCGATTCCCTCTGCTTTCAAAAGTTGCCCGAAATATATGACCTTTTGCGTGACAAGCATTCCCTCAGAACGTGTGTTCAGTGCAGCAGGTAACGTCGTTACGTCTTTCAGGGCCTCCCTCAAACCCTACAAAGTGAACATGCTGTTTTCTCTAGCCAAAATATAAAGGCTGGGATGTAAACCATAGCCTAGACATCACTCCATTTTTTGTTCTAAATGTTCCTGTGTTCTGTGTGTAAATGTTCCAAATGTGAAATAATAAACGAACGAACATGTTCGTTATTAAGTTCATCTCTTGTGTGTGCGCTTGTTTGCACGCGCCAGCAGTATTCGCGGCGGCGACGGCTGGGGGTGTGGGGTGGGGGGGGGGGGGGTTTGGGTATTAGCGGTTTACCGCAATACCGCGGGAATCTCTGCTTTTCAACCGCGGTAAGAAAAAATCCATACCGCCCCAGCCCTAGTCAACACAGGTCTCTGCCATTTTATGCTACAGCAGCTTCGTAAAGCCAGAGGACTGATGAAGCCTGTAATTATCAGTAAGGAAAAGAAAACACAGGCTGAGGTGGAGCCCCTGGTTTCTGTTGAGGCTTGAATTGTTGTTCTCAGTAAGACGGATATAACAAAGATGTAAATAGTTGCAAACTTGTAATGGCCGCATGCCCCTAAATTGCTCATTTAGATTCTGTCAGATCTTAGTACCAGCACTTAGTAATTAACATTAGCACATGTTGTCAAGGTACAGTGCAGAGCCTCCAGAGTCCCACAAATTTATTCATGAACACATAGTAAGTTTAAAACAATCCCTCATTTTAGTTAAATCATGGCAACGTTGTACTAACTCATTTACTTATTTTAATTAAGTTGCCAAAAAAACAAGATCTCATAGCCACAAATTGACATTCCCAAGACTCTGACTCATTCCCTCTGAAACGAATTAACAATCAATGGGAACAATGTTTAACGTGCATGTCAACGTCCAGGGCTCTGTAATAACATAAATCTAATAACAAAAAATCGCGAAATTCTGATGTATATCGCCATTATATGCAAATCTGTGATTTAAATTCTTTATTAATTCTAACTGAAATAGATATGTTCATCAACATACCATAAATTATTGGCAGAAGAATTGTTAAAGCTACACTGTGTGATTTTTACCCCCATATAGTGGTGAAAGTGTATGACCATCCAGTGAATATTAGTTTCTGTTTCCTCTGAATTCCGATTTTCGTTTTAAACTTCTACAGAGGCCAATGTAGTCCAAGATTAACATGGCTTCCAGTTTGACCTCTTCCATGAGTGTTAACTCAAACGCAAATGCGAAAGGCGAAGCTTGAATTAACAGGGTATGTCCCTCTTTGTGCTAATGTACTTTCAAGATGGAGGGGCAACATGGCGACTGACATTAGAACCCTTACCCGTATGTATTTTCAATGGCATATTATACACTCACAAGAATACTTTATTACTTGAACGAAGTAATACACATTAACGAGCACACATATTTTTGAAAGAACTAAAGTGTTTTTAGCTGAAGAATAAACTAAAAGAGTTACACAGTGTAGCTTTAATGAGTAATAATAACCGCCACAATGTGTATGTTGTTATTATTAATAGTAATAGTATTATAATAATAGTTCATGTGTATTAAATGCTATGGTGTCATGTTTATTTTAAAAAAAAAATCGATATGCCTAGAGAATTGTGCTACAGTGATTTGACCATGATTACGGTTTTACTCAGCAGTGATAGCATAGTGCACCTGGTTAACTTCTCTGGCAGGTCTTTTGAGAAACACTCAAATTGTTAGGTCTGAACTGCACCTGAAAGGTGCGGAGCCCACTCCTGCAGGCCTGTGGGGGCTGTATGGATGTGCATACGCCTTCTGCTGACCCTGCCCATCGACCGTCTCGCAGCCCCCAAACGTGGTGGGGTGCGGGGTACGGCAGTCCTGTGGGACTATTCAGTGAGGAAAGATAAAAAAGAGAAGAAAACTAATTAGATTCAAAATCACACTAACTTACAACATTCGAGAACGGCATTAGGTTGAGGAAATCCATAACAATTCACTCACAGGAGACATCTGTACTTCAGTAATTTGTTACTGTAGTAAAGTAATAGTTCTTATCAATGATAGAGTGCAAAACTGTAGTTTCTAAAAGATTTTAAAACAAAATAGCTTACTGAATGTACTGTGGTTGAAGCTACTACGGAAATCTGAGGCTTTATTTTAGAACAATAGTGTGAGAATTACAGCCAAACCAAGTGGCGTGTGTGGACTGAATCGGTGACAGATAAGCACTACAGACCACTTGAGCCACTGTTGTGGTCGCAACATTAGACAACATGCACCATTTACCTCACGTCTTCAGAATTCGATCAGCCACCTGCCCAACACCAATTCAGTCACATGGTTTATCTTTGTTTCATTCCTGGAAACCCTTTTCATGTTTCATTTCATTATTACAGTCCATTTAAAACGGTGCTCAAAAGCTTAATGTATGCAAACTAGTAAGAACTGAAGCACTTTCCATTTGTGGTGAGAAAAGTACACAGAGTTGTCCCATGTCAGCAGTCCTTACTGCAATTCTGTCTCTGGGGCCCTGACACCAACACCAAAAACACAATTCAGCACTCTTTCCTTGCTTTCTGCTTATCTACAAATACCTTCTCCGATGGAAGAAACCAACGGATGAGAAGGAGAGCGGGAAGAGTGCAGGCGAGCACGTAGTGAGGTCTGTTTTTATTATAGATTCATATTTAATGGATTTGAGAGCTGAGATGCCAAGATGCTTCAATTACCCGGTGCGCAACTGCTGACTGGTTGCCCATGTACTATTCAAGTATAAACCAGGAGAGCATCTGCGTCTTGACAATAAGTCACTGAATACTAGTCAGAGCTGAATGCTGGAGTATGAGTTTGCTGAATAGGAAACATCTCAGGTGGTGATTCCATGAATAAGGGGTTTGGAGTGACTGCGTGTCACTTACTGAAACCATAGCAAAACCCCCGAAAAAAGCTAAGATTGCACGCGTCATATTAAGTTCTTGCAAGGCAGCAAAACTAAATGTGTAGGTTTCAGGTGAGTTTGCAGTGTAAAAGGCAGCAAGATGATTAGATAGATACGAAAAAGAAAGTTTAAATAGCTATGTTTCCATCCAATTGTGAAGTTAATTGCTAAAAATAAAACGTATATTTGAAACAATTTATAAATAAAGCTATCCTTTCATTACATTTGTCCAAAAGAGAACAAAATTATTATTTCCAGTTAAATTTATGCAAAATTAAAGGAGGACACTGTGGCCATTTTTTATAAAAGAAAACCTTGTGGTTTAAAGAGTGCTGCAGACATAACACAAACATCCTGTTCGGTAGCAATTATGGGCAGATTCCTTGTCAGACAGCAGGAAGTAACTGTAGCCAAACATCTAAACAAATGATTCATTGCATGAGCAAAGTCACATTACTTTCCAATGCACATCAATGAAATTCCTACGATTTTCCCCACCTCCAGCATTTTATATGTGATATCCCGAAATTTGCATATACATGTGAATAAAAACCTGGCTAATTGGGGATTTCAAACATTAAAACACAGATGTACAAATATACTACCATTCAAAAGTTTAGGGATGGTAAGAATCTCTTAACGTTCCGAAAAGTCACTGAATGCTCTATTCAGCACTTACAGCCATCTGACCCTATCGATCTCACAGTGAGAGCAAAGTACAGTTCTTAACACGTTATTTCAATTTGACAAGAAATACATCACAATGACATTTCACCATTAATTGAAATCACCACATTAGTATGATTTATGAAAGATCATGTGTTGCTAAAGAGACTAATGAATTGAAACTTGAATTGAATATACAAGAACATAGTACTGAATGTATATATATGTGTATGCACATAGATGTATATATGTATATGCATATGTATATATGTATATATGTATATGTATATGTATATATATATATATATATATATATATATATATATATATATATATATGTGTATATATATGATATATGTATATATGTATGTGTATACACATATACATATATATATAGTGTGTATATATATATATAGTATATGTATATGTATATATGTGATATGTATATATGTATATGTATATGTATATGTGTATATGTATATGTATATATGTATGTATATGTATATATATATATATATATATGTATATGTATATATATATATATATATATATATATATATATATATATATATATATATATATATATATATATGTTTTTTTTTTTTTTTTTTTCTGTGAAGGCAAAGCTAAATTATAAGCAGCCATTATTCTAAACTTTAGCGTCACATGATCTTTCATGGACTGATTTCAAATAATAGTAAAATGTCATCAAATTGAATCGATATAATCCATACATTTTCATATTATGAATACAATTTAAACGAGTAAAAAAAAAATTAGAACTTAAAAAGTTTTGTCTAAATCTTAAATGGAAAAAGGGAGTGGACCATTTGTTTAAAATGTAAGTTGAAGAATTATACAAAATGTTTATTTCTTATTGTATTTACTCATTAAAAAACCTCAATTTATAATATGAATATTCAAGAAATTTTACAATCAATTTAAAACAAGGCTACATTTTTGAGCGTATAAAGTTCAGCATTTCTTCTGAAATAGAAATAGAAAGTAAATATCTGTCACTTGTAATCCATTTGTTGTTTCCTTGCTGATTATATGTGTGTTTGTATGCCTGTGTTTGTGTGTGTGTGTGTGTGTGTGTATATATATATATATATATAGTTAAATATTTGGTAGTTTAATGCAACATGCTAAAACATTTAGCACATTTCAGGTAAGATGGAGAGTTTACCTTGGACAGGGCTTTTTCCCTGAAGGGAAAGGTTGAACCTCAGGGCCATGGTCCAACTTCCTCTTCATCTGCAAAAAAGATAAGGAGGGGAGCTGTTAGTTTGGGTTTGTAGAAGGCAACAAAATAACAGCATAAACAACCAACAAAGCAACTTGACAGTAATGAGAGGAGACATTCCTCAACCTGTTTAAAACCACATGCTCCTGATCCACCTGTGTCCCTTCCAATGTAAGCGTTCACTGAGTGAGTCTGGGTTTTGTACTAGAGTGTGTTGGGTATTGTGCTAGTTCCCTCATCACCAAATGTAGGCCAGGGGAAGGAAGGTCATGTCCACTTTATAGTGACACGGCACAGCAAGATAAAGTCTGACAGCTGATGCTAACGCTTGTCATGTGAGTCTTCAAAGAGGTGTATGGTATAAAGGTGCGCACCCCTCAGAGTAGTTAGAAAGGGGGCACATACACACATACACACAAAAACACACATCTGTGTGGGCGTGACAGGCTGTGCTTTCACAACAGCCTACATTTATATGGGCTTAAAAGGAGAAAAAAGACTAACCCTATGCTTCACTGTCTCTTTCTATGTCACCCACCCCCGCACAGGCTGAAATGGCCCTGGTTTTGCTGCATAGTTGGTGCCTGGCTACGGAGCATCTACTCTGGAAAAACAAGGGTTCAGTGTCCTCAACACAATGAGGTCCTAAAGCACATTTGAATAAAACTATTTTAGGAGGGTACAGAGCTGCCAGTGAATCTGTGCAGTTCACTTTCAGGAGGAGCTCAGTGATAGACTCCAAATTATGAATCATTGTGCTGCGCCAATTGCTTAAGAGTGTGAGCAGAAATTAAGAGTAATTAGTAAAGATTTTCACTACTGAAACAAGCACATACAGTACATTTACAATGTACCATGCCATTGGTAAATAACAGGTCTGAAATGACTAAATCAACTTTCATTCAGTGTGTATGCATTCACAACAATTTACTAATGGCTATGGAAAAGTCACATTTAAACTCTGCAATTAAAAAGAAGTATTATATTATTCAGCAAGGATGCATTCAATTGACCTAAAGTGACAGTAAATTCTAGGGATGCTCCGATCAATCGGCCGGAGATCGGTATCGGCTGATCATAACAATTTTTGCACTCAATCGGTACTCTACTAACTTGGTCCGATCTCACAAACCGATCGCGATTTGATGACGTTACGCGTGAGGACGAATACGTGATAGTTATATTGGAGAATGTTTAATTAAACCTTATTTGTTACATCAGACTTCTCCATGTTGGAGTTTAAATGTTTCCATTTATTTTATTTTCTTTAACATTGAACAATGTTTAATTAGACCTAATGAGTTCTATCAAACCACTTCAATTTGTTCTTTTAGGAGTTTAAATGTTGTTTGATTTTTTATTTATTTATTTTGTCCTGCTCAGACTTGTATTGGACGATGTTTTAAGTTACATCAGACTTCAACATTTTAGGAGACTAAATGTTTATTTTGTCCTCCACAGTATTGGACAATGTTTAAATAAACCTTATGAGCTGCATTAAACTGTTCCATTTTGTTTATTTGTCTTTTATTAAGTCAATTAAGCATCGGAATCGGTATTGTTATTTGGCCGATCATCATGACAAGAAATTGGTACTCAGTATCAGCTGCAAAAATCCTGATCGGAGCATCCCTAGTAAATTCTGATTCAAATTCATGGTTCTCTTTTGAACTTCCTAATATTGAAAACATTTGTTTTCAAAAATATTAAGAGCACTATTTCCAAAATAGATCATTGACAATAAATATAATATTTCACAACTGTGTTTAATTTTGATCTAATAAATTCAGCTTTGGTGGGCATACGAGACTATAATTACTATTACTGTTTGTAACAATATCTAAATTAATATTACATTTTCATTCTGTATTACATGTAGCATTCAAAACCACTGATTCTAGATGGATTTATGAAGAAGACCACATGCTGTGAGATTCACACACAAAAATGAAGTGCTGCAGAAACGCCCATTAAAATTCAACATCAAGACCAAAACCCAGGCCTTGCACGAGGACACATGACGTGAGGGGACATTTATATTTCTAAAAACAATTTTTTAATTTTCAGAACGCATATTTTGCTTTTAGGGCACAGCATGGCAAGGATCAGTTTAGACCCACCCGCAGCTGATTCCTCAGTCAGTGATCTCATCACAAAGGTAGTCAAACAGATAGGACAGGCAGGGTGTATGAGCCAATTTGCATGAATATAAGATGGCATGACACTGAAGTTACAGCCTGTAACTGCTTAAGAGCCAGTGTGTTCTCGAAAGTGTTGAAACACTCTCAGGTTACTCCCTGAAAATGTGTAAACAAAACACGCAGAGAATGCCACAGGTGAAAGCATTCATTTGCTTTAGTTATACATTTATTTCACTGAGCGGATTAGACTATCGCTTTTCTCTAGGGTTCACAGTGAGAGCCATCTGATTTTAGATGAGTCACTGTGTAATCATTCTCTGTGTCTGACACCACAGAGCAAAAACGGCTTGGTCTGTGGTTGACAGGAATGCTTGTGTTCGTGGAAACCAAATAACCTGTTTTAGTGAATAAATCCTGTGATTTATGAATGAATAACCTAGCTCTTTATTTTGAGATCTACTTTGATTGGTCACAACTGCGCATATAGTTAAAATATGCTTCACTTCACAAATGTAACCCTAACAATCACAAAAACTGATGAAACAGAAACTATGAGAATGTCAGAAACTGAGCATATTTGCATGATCTATTTTCAAATTTTGTCTATCTAAGACTATCAAACATCCTTAATGAGTTTAGTTTTTATAACCAAACAATTACAGTAACAAGATTCCCGGGAGCATCCGTCAACGTCACTGCAGTTTACTCGATGTGGTTCTGATCAGAGGACACTCTGAAAACTGCAGTGACTGCAAGCTTCTATAAGCTCTTGGATTTAAAACATTAGTTTCACTCAAATTCAAAATCATAAAGTGTGGGCTGTGCACCAGATGTGGCTCGGTTTCCTCAGTCAAAAGCAATGACACAGTGACCCAATCACTGTAGGGTGGTCTGATGCCGCCAGCCAGTGGAGGATACACACCCTTCAACAGGCAGCGCAGAAGCTGACACGACCCCTTTACAAAATCATTCACACATCACAACATCACAAACGCAACTGACGTACGTTACATATGGCTACAATAACATTAAAGGAGTCCAATTAGGGTTTCTGCAGCATATTAGGCAAAGCAATAATAATATTACCAACAGGTTTACTCTAAATGGTGCAGGATTAAAAAGCAGTTAACTCTTATATAAGATCCAATAAAGCTGACTTACAAATAATGCTAAGAATGATGCAGTGCTCCTTAAGATCTAGTATAGGGAATAGATAGATATGTATAATGATGGGAGCGCAGGTGCAGTATGTATATGTGGATGGGCAGATGGTGTAGAAATAGTGATGGAGCCTATGTTCTCCAAACCCAGCCTATAATCAAGTGCATCACATCAATTTCTACATATGAGCTCCCTGTAAAGGAGACTTAAAGTATAGGTTCAAGTGAATGAATATCGCGGAAGGTGATTCTCTATGTCAGCTGGAGATTTTTCCGCAGTGGCCGTGAGAACAGTCGCATATTTCACCGACGCACCCTTAAAGACGCGCACCGCACGGATCTAGCAGTGTACGCGGTCAGAGCGCGACGCGACAAACCCGAACGCGGACATTATAAATCAACGAAGCTGTGAACATTGCACGCGCGCGCGTACTATTTGAATATTAGCCTACAAAGAGCTGAACGAATTCTACATCGCTCGCTTGCAGTGTAAACCGCTTCTTTGATTTATAATGCGAGCGTTCCTTTCGCGTCGCGTCCGCGTTGATGGGGTAACGTTATTAAAGCGAGCCCGCCGAGAGAAGGCGGATGGCTGTATAGATATAAAAGCCGCAGTGCATCCAACACTAGGCGTTTACTCACTTTATAGAAGATCATCTTTAAAGTGCCGTAGAAACCCATGGTGATGGTGGTGAAGATAATCCGACTGTGATTCACTGAGAGACGATGAAGAATTTAAGGAAATATGTCTGCGCGATAAGGGCTCTATTAATCCCGGATAGATCCAACAGGGACATACTCATCCACAGACGGATGCATAGAAAGCCGAAAGGAAGAATCCAACGACCCGCCCGTCTGTCTCTTTGACCGTCCTCTGAGCGGACTGACTGAGCGAGCAGAAGGAGAGAGACAGGAGGGAGGAGAGAGAGCGCGCGAGAGAGAGAGAGAGAGAGAGAGAGAGAGAGAGAGAGACCCTGCCCTCTTCAAAGAACCTGTCATCCAGCACAAAAACCTGGACTTTATCTCACTCTTTATTACATAGACCTATAAGGTTTGGTCATTTTAATATATCAAAAGTCTATAAACACAGGGCTACCATATATTTAATTTAATTATACATTTTTCATATTTTCTTAATAGTCAACAATATTATTGATCTGACTGTACTGACAATGCTGTATGAGAACTGAGTTGGACAATTTTTTTTTTTTTTTTTTTTGCAGAACTGCTTCATAGGTGAAATTAACTAATGTAATAATTGATCTTTATAATGGAACCGAATCAGCTGCATCATGCTCTTATCACTGTAAAGCTTCTTTGAAACTATGTCTTGTATAAAGCGCTATATAAATAAAGGTGACACGACTAATTACATCACATGTAATTATGACCAAAAAAACCCAAGATAAACAAGGACACACCATGTTTAAACACTGGGATGGAAAGGGGAAAAACATAAGCCATGTGATCAGAGCAACGTAAAAATGAAGAGTAGAATCACTTCAAAGTGTGTTATTCTGTTGTATCATGGTTCAACAGTCCCATAATTATAATGCTGCTTCTGAAATGAGCATGCATGAAATATCGATTGAAGTTGAAATTATTTTATTTTGTGGGAACAGTTGTCATTCTAATTCTTAGCTTTGCATCAGCGTCCTGATCAACTTGGTGTTTATTTTCTGAAAATGGTTGGCTGCAATACATTATCCTATTACACAGCTGATGGCAAATGGACATACAATATTGATTTGAGCAGAAATTAATTTATTAACTTGCTTGTAGAGACAGGACACAGCTATGTAAGATATCTCCCAAACGAACGGTCAGTTATACAGAATTGCCCTGGACAACTGTCATTATTCATACTATGACATCTGCTACAATTGAGAAACTAGATTAAAGCATTCAAGAGAGCCCTGTAATAAATAAACATTATGTCATTATCAAAAGAAAAATGGACAGAAATGAATTGCTGGTCCTCAGGAGTATACACTGGCTAAACACAGGGATCAGATAACAGATTTTCTGCAGATGAGGAAGTGAATGGTGCTGTACATGCAGCCAGACGACGAAAGTGGAAGAGCCTGAGATTATATTCAACCGAAACCAGGTGGTGCACCTGAACCCGCCCCTCAGCCGCAGAAGACGACTGCCGGCCCCTCCTCTTGTTATTTCCGTCAGACTGAGCAGGTGGTATTTGGTACTCGGGGTGGTTTTGTGTGGACTGAATGATTAAAGATCGCCTAACCGTATACAGACACACAAGGGTTGTTAAACTACATAAAATCTGTTTCAAATAATATCTACACTAAACTAGAACCAGAACACTAAACCAGAATCAATAGGCCATGCAAATAATCTCTGATTACTCACTGAAAATTCTACAACACGTTACAGTAAGGTTCCATTTATTAATGGACCAATGAAGTGCCTTGAAACGTGCAGCATTATTCAATGTTTTGACGTAATTTCCAATGAAACGGGAAAACCGGGTGGGACATAAAGAACAGCTTCTCTCATTTCTTTAAAAAATAGCCAATATGGTTTTGTTTGTCACAGCTCTGCCAGAGCTGTTGAGCTCGGTAAAGCTGCAGTTTCCTCCTAATCTCGAACCGTTCATCCTCTTTACCTGCTCCATATTGCTTTAAAATACAGTATTCTGTGTAGAATTCAATGGGTCCTATACGTTTTCTGGTATGCCTAGACTCGCACATGTGATCCGCTCTATGCTATAGAGTCTCTGGACCAGAAAAGACTGTGTGAGTGCTGCAGTGGTTTGTGTGACAATAACGTGAAACCAGCTCTTCCTTCGCCACAGCATTTTTACACTGTCTGAATCGTTCCCTGTCCTCTGTATTATGCACTATGTGTAATTCACCATATATGAAATATGAAATGTTTGAATATTGTGACTGATTTTAGCCACAGATTCAGCGTCTATTTATAATGTAGGGGCTAAACGCTTCAGATTCTAGAAAACATTAATTGGACAGAAAATCAGAAAGTGCAGAGTTATGTCATCAAAATCATTGATCCATATTGGCAGAAGTGAATAGTTTCTTCTAAATAATTTTACATACTTTGGAGCAGTTCTCAGGGTTACAAATGGTTTGCTCTTATCCATTCGTGGATGTATCTCTCTTTTAATGATTCTTGATCTTAGTGCATTTGATAATATTGACCACAATAATCTTTTAAATAGACTTGAAAATTATGTTTGCATTCGTGGAATAGCATTAGCATGGTTTAAATAATATTTATCTGACCGTTAACAGTTTGTAGCAGTAAATGAAGAGATGTCTTATCGATCACAAGTTCATGGAGTACCACAAGGCTCAGCACTAGGACCTTTGTCGTTCACTCTGTAGATGCTACCCTTAGGAGATATCATTAGGAAGCATGGCATTAGTTTTCACTGTCATGCTGATGATACTGAGCTCTATATCTCCTCACACACTGATGAAACTTACCAATTCACAAAATTAACGCAAGAAGTATGGGTGAGCGAGAGCGTGAGGAAGTGCTGTGCGAATGTGCTATGGCGCTCAACAATAAATAGGCTTAGTTAAATATATATATATATATATAGAAAATCAATTTGCAGTGATCAGCGTTGATATTGTGGCAGGCCATCAAAAATAAATGTATATGGGAGACTATGCCCTCTAATTTTAAAATATGGGATACTCTGCCCTCTAATTTTACTTTTACCTTCATAAGGGATGATTTAAGTTGTGTTCAGTTCTATATTTGAAGTTTCCAGGTCTAGTAATTTTACTTTCACCTTTCTCAGACCAGGGGGATTAATAGTGCTGGTGCTAATGTTTCAAGTTTTTCATACAAGTAGTTAAGATTATTATATGTAGGCTTAATAGTCTAGGCTAAGCCTACCCTTAAACATTTTTATTTAAAATGCATTTTATGTTGCTTAATGTTTAGTGCCATTATTTGTATTCGTACCCAACTGTTACAATAAAACATCAATTGAGCAATATAACATGCATTTTTAATCAGTATAAAAGCATTATTTTGCTTTTTATGTTAGACACTATATTGTGAGAAATGTATTAATGAATTAAATCGACAATTTGCATCCCTAGTACAGATAAAACGTTGTCAAAATAGTTCCGGTTCACATGGATACATATATATTCAAACGTACCTATAGAGTTTTCTGTTAGAACGGTGTCGTGTTAGTGGCCCTAAGTTAATAACTAATGATCTTTGCAACGGAAGTGAATCGATTGACAATAACTTTATTCTAGAGTTGCTGTAAAGCCAAAACAATCTGTTCTATATAAAAGCTCTATATAAATGAAGGTGACTTGAATATTGCTCATTGTTAGTTAATGATAGTTATTGTAATAACTAACGTTAACTAAATGGAAACACTGTAGTGTTACCTACTAAGAAGCATGTGACAAAAAAAAGTTATCTTAAATTCAGATACCTGGCTGTGGCCCTCTCCTGTTAAATGCCAAGATAAGTTTGAGCAATTCAAAAAATGATAAAGAGGTGACATAAGGAGGTGACTGCTTGTTGTCTGTTTAGTTCCTGTGACTCACTGAACAAGCCTAGACATGTCCCAAAGACACCTCAGTGATGCCAATACTGAACCACCCTGACAGCCTTTAAGAACAGAGAGCCATGAGAAATGCTTAATTGTGTTCTTTAGCACTCATAATTATATTTTCATGACAAATTCAGATTTCCCCATTTAATAGCATACAACCTATTCTACATGTATGACTACATTTATTATGACTTTAAGTTACCTCCCTGGCATACTGTGACTGTACTCATTATGTACAATACAAGTAGTTTTTGCAAATAAATTACTAATTAACTAAGTCTAATTACTCATCTTGCAGTTTCAGTAAGTCAACCAGTCTAAAACTGAGACAACAGACAGATCCATAGCATCATTGACAAATTAAGAACAGTCACTGAAGCTTAACAGCACCAACACCCCAAAGTTTCTGTATCATGTGTTTTGTTTACAGCTAACAAGCCATATCTTCCATCAACCAGCACTGGAGCACAGAATGTCTATGTTAAATAAATCAATGGTTACCATGCTTCCACCCCAACCACTTCATTACACTTCCCCAAAAAGCGTTCAGATCAAACAAACCGGCAAGTGTGATGAAGCCAGACTAAACAAATCTCAAAAGGACTGTGGTGTTGGTGTCACAATGCTCATTAAAGCCTAATCAAGGCAAATGAAAAAAGAGAAGTGTTAGCAAATGTGATCTCTGCCATTTGTCTCTGACATTCATTACAAAGGAAACAGCACAGGATTAATAGGGCATCTACTTGTGAAACAATCAGCATGGCACCAAGTACCTTCTATTGACTGCCAAGGGCTAGGTGCTCCAAATAACACCAAACTGAGTTAAAGCTACAAGTAACCATGTTGTTAGTTGAGTTAGCAGTTTTAGCAACCACTTTTGACTCAATGTCCTAATTTGCCCCACTGAGACTGATTCTCAGAGAAAACCATTTAGAGAATCCCTTTGAGAATATGATTGAAAAGAGGCTAAGTACTGGAAAACAAACTTTGTGGGTTTAGACTTTTTAATAGGACTGCCCCCTAATACTCTAATTCAGTCGACCAAAATTTGTATTAGTCAGTCAGTCGCAGAAAAAAAAAAAAAAAAAAAAAAAACTTTTGTTATTGGCATGTCCTTGTGGTAATTACAGTATGTCGTGCAGGGCATCCAAATCAATCAACCTCAAATATTTCTTCTTATTGGAAACATGTAAGTAGCAGCAACCTTACATGGCCACAGGCTCTAACGTTAACCTGGATAAATGTGCGCTATTATGAGGTGCATATCAAAGTGTTTGTAAGGTGTAACAAAGCTGAAGTTTACTGCATGACGGAGGCGCCGGTGCAATTACTTGCATTTTTTTCCTGACAGCAGCAGAAACAACTTAAAATACTAAATTTTTGGTCATACAAATGAATCATTAAAAACTGTAAAAGGTCTATATATTTGTATAAAATCACAATAAGTTCCTTTGTAAAATAAAGAAAACCAACATGATGAGCTTTCTGCCTTCTCTGTCTGTAAACTTACCGTATTTTCCGCACTATAAGGCGCACTTAAAAGCCTTTAATTTTCTCAAAAAACGACAGTGCGCCTTATAATCCAGAGCGCCTTATATATGGATCAATTGGTTAACAACGCTCCGCGTTATTAAATTCTCCTGCGAACTCGCGCTCCTGTCCATCTTAAGGAGGTCACACACCGGACGAGAACCACATCTTTAAAATTCGAACACATTATTCTCTATGAGTGTACACACACCGGTGGCACCACGGTGCCCAGCAACAGCTCAGGACCGTTTTCAAAATCCTGCTGCGCCACAGAGCGCCATTTACATATAGTTTTATATAAAATTAAATTTTTTTGTCTCAAATCGTTTCCAATGGATCCTGACTTCGCCCTATGCTGCAATATATATTTAGTTTTGCATTCATTTATAGAAATCAGCTGCTTAAATGACAATTGCTGATGTTATTGGATTTTTCAGGTGAGATTTTCAATTCATTCAGTTAACGGATGCTCTGAGGTAAAGTTTTCAGACTGCAGACTCAGCAACGATTGTATTTAATTGTACAGTACAATCATAACACAGAACAGACATTATCTTCATATCATAATGTCATTAAACATAACAATATTGCTGGCCATACACTGATGAGAAAGTGTGCGTCTGGTGTGCGATAGGTCTACCTGGAGTTGTGAATGTAAGTTACGTGCCCGCCCCAGCGCGCTCATGATTACTAAATAAACGCCTCACCTCCGGCGCCGCGCACTCGTTACATTCCCTTTAGCACATCTAGTGGATGCATAATGCAAACCCAGTCAAACGTTTGACTGCAGTACTCATGCGCTTATAATCCGGTGCGCCCTATATATGAAAAATGTCCTGAAAATAGGTCATTAATTGAAGGTGCGCCTTATAATCCGGTGCGCCTTATAGTGCGGAAAATACAGTAAGCTAGTCCAAAAAAAAAAAGTCAACCAATTAAATTAGAAATCCACTAATCTCTAACCATGTTTCCATCCACTTGTCAATCGAATTACCTGAAGTTCGGTAAAAAAACACATGCGAATAAAGCTGGTGAAAGTGTGAAAGCGAATAAAAACCTGTACGTAATGACGTCACATGCTGTTTTGCGATCAAATTGGTATATCGAATTGGCATTTTAAGGTGTTTTCCTTAATTTTCGCACTGAATCGAACAACATTCAAGCAAACTTTTGCGAACAAAGTTTTTGTTAGCAAAACGACGCGCCACTTACCAACAAATGATCAATATTTCACAAGTTGTAGCCTAATAATGCTTATGTGCCAGCTGATAGCGATATATGTATGGGATAATGTATACGAGGCGGTTGTTAGCCTGAAGGGGTTGTATTAGCTATAACAACCGCATCGCTATATCCGGCATATTACATATAAATCAACCAATTAAATAAATAAATCAATAATTTTACACAAAATATTGACTTAAAAACGAGTTTATTGATTTAAAAATGAATATTGCTTCTGCTAAAAATAAATAAATATAAATAAGTAGTCCGTTCCGTCTCTAAAACTGCGTCCATGGCAACGGTGTTTTACTTAGCAGCACCACAGTCTGTTAACAAAGAAATAACAGACCACATTCTACTTTAGAATTCAACCAAGCCACGTAAAAACAAGCAAAACTAACCTAAGAAAACAATGACGCTATAAACATTGCTATGATGATGCCGATGCACGTAAATGCCCGACGACAGCGCAGGGCGACTGTGATGTGGGAACGACAGCGCTCCATCAGTTCTGGGAGATCCTGGTTCTTAAACACTTCACAGAAAACCCTTTGGTTGGAGCATTTTTTACTTTGTCCACTGACATCTGTCTTTGTTGACAGCCATGTGTGTGATCTGCCATGTGTGTGCAAACAGAGTCGGGACTGGCCGGAAATGAACTCGTCTTCTGGCGCGTTGCAACCATAAAAGGGCCTAAAACTTAATCGCAATTCATTATTTATTGGGCAAATAACGTTTCCATCAGCTTTTATCGGCATTAGCCATGTATCGTTGAAGATAAAATCCGATGAGACCAAACGTATTTCATTTAAAGCGATATTCATGAAATTTAATTGAATTTTACAGTTTCAGGTGTTTTTCATTCAATATCACGTAATTTCGGATAAAAACATGTGCAATGGAAACATGGCTTCTGATTATGTAGTCTGTATGAAACATGTATAAAAGCCTGTCCATTACTGCGGAGATGAGTTAACCTCATCGACGATCTTGCGGTCGAATAAAGAGAAAACATTATCAATATATTATTGTAATGTTTAGACAGTCTCCTTGTGGTTTTTCACCACACATTCATAATCATTACTTTTGCCAGTGTGCTGTGGCAAACTTTATGCGTGCACTTTCAGTGCTGCCGCTGATTGGGCTATGTATTATAAGGCTCATTATTATAATTTAAATTACTAACACCTGCGATTAGTCGACTAATTGCTTGAACTAGATGGCTAGAAAAATCTTCAGTTAAGGGCAAACCAAGGGAAGAGGTCCCTTGGTTTGTTCGCTGAGTACTTAACAATATAAATAAAAATAAAAGTTAATATTTTCAGGTGCAGTGATACTGTGTGCAGAAGAGAGAGGAACACATTTACTGCGACCCAGCGCTAAGGACAAAATTGCACCTGTCAAAAGTTTCCAAGCAATTTGTTGATAAATTGCTGGAAAAAAAACCCACTTCATCTTACACAAGTTCCAATGAATCTGTGTCCTGAAGCCAATGAAACTGGAGAGCGAGTGAGCAGCTATAGGGGCCGTTACGGCAATAAATTTGGGAATAAAGTCTGAACAAAATGGAAAAAATGTATTAAGATAAACTTGGTAACAGTTTTCTCTGTCCTTCACAAATGGCAAACATTGTATTTTGTTGGAATTAATCTAAGACACAGGTGGGATGACCCATTTCACGGCTGTTAGAACATCACCATGGCAATCTCTAAACAAACTGGAGCGAGTATGGGTGTGTGTGTGTGTGTGTGTGTGTGTGTTTAGGGGTGTCACAGAACTGGAAGTTTGTGTGTATAAAGCTCTCTCTCTTGCCTTCACAGACAAAAACCCTCCTAAACTTTACACAGAGGATAGGAATGTATGGCATGTGAGAAGGTCCTGCCCGTGTCTTTTGAAGAGACTCTGACCCCTCCCGTGTTCAGAGTGGAAAATTAACAAACTCCATGGTGAGAGGCTTTCTCGGACACGCAACTGCAAAAAAACAGGTGCTTTCCTGGGAACGCTTGCATTGTAAAGCCCATTTTTATCTTCCAATTTCACAGATTTTAGAATGATAGAATGATATTGATATGCTTAAAGCAACAAGACCTGCCAGACACATGATAGATGGCCCAGGAAAATGTTACACTGTTTTTAGTAAAGCAGCAATACAGGTTCCAAGAAAATTGCTTAATTGCTTAAGACACTATCACAAATCAAGCAGGCAAAATGCCAAGAACATTCTGCAAATATGAGGACAGCTTGTGAAAATATGTGAATGCTAAAAGATCTAGGATTTGTCAATGACATAGTACATTTTTTACCTTGATTAATTAAATTGAATTAATTTTGTGAGTCAGAGAGGTACAATTATCCTAAAAAAAGAAGAAGAAGAATGAAATTCTTGAAAAAAAAAACACTTGTTAGGTACTTCAGCTTCTTTCTCTTATATTCTTCAATTCTTTGTTACTGAGGGTCAATTATTTTGAATGAGTCATCCTGAATGTGAAATCAAAAACGAAAATTCATGAACATTTAAATGTCAGTTTTAAAACTGATAACAGAAACTTGAAATAAAACACTTAAGTTTCAAAGCATTCCTAAACATCATTTAGACCTTTTGTATTTTCCCTTTTTGAAAATAAAATGGAGGACAGGCAATGTCCTCCCCATGAATGGGCAACCGGTGCAAAGTGAGCAAACGTACATTCCAATCGGCCAGATGACATCGAGGTTAATGAATTCGCCTGCGGACTGCTACATCCTACGAAGCACAATGACACCATCTGCTCCTGACCCGGGCATTTAGCCTCTAACTTGACAATAAGACCCGGATCCAGTCTTGTTTGATTGGATCATGACGAAATGACGTTCAGACAGCATCATGGGTGGGTGAATGATGAGAGGGAATGATACACAGAGGCAATGTAGGGTCACTGTCCAATTTAGGATTTGAATAAACAACGCAAATCATAACGCAAGGCAAAAATCAAAATCCACAACGCAAATCATAACGCAAGAGTCAGAGGGAATTAACTTCTGTGATTTTACCCAAAAATCAATTAACCCGAGATGGAGATGAAATACAAATGCAACGCAAATATTACAAAAACAGGATATTCCCCAAACAGGATCCAGAAACTGCAGCAACTTCCAATTTTAAAATGACAGAATCAGAATGGATAAAAAATGGGCTTGAGTCTCTAAACTCTTCAAGTCCTTTATGAGATGGGACAATATTATCATAGTCTAATGCACAGGTTTTTCTCAATTAGCACAGAACCATTTAGCATGGCATGTGCATCCTACATATGCAGTATAAATAGGCGGAAAATAATATGTTTCTGGAGTCAAATGCAAACATAGTATTTGCTCCAAGATCTAAAACACATATACATGCTCCAACAACAAGCATACATGCTCAATGACCCTTGCACTAATCTTATCTTGCAATATAACCATCATAAATTCTTTGCAAACATACTGACTCATATGTGGTTTATCATGCAGTAAAATCTAAATAGAGATTTTTGTTTGTTAGCAACAGAGAAGGGAAGGCATGTTCTGCTAAGCCACAAAGAGTTGTTCCACGTCTACAATCAACAGCAGAACTGTAGTCTTAAGGTAAAATAAATGTCCTTTAGTATGTGAAGGGAGGTTGTGGCCAATCCTTTTAAAACACCAGGAAAGAGAACTACAAATACAAACCAAAAAAACCCCTCCAGGTGTTGTTTTCCTATATGGGGACTGTAATTTTACCCTGCCTGTAGTGGTAATGTTGGGTAATTAGTGGGGACAGTGGCTACAGCTTTATTTTTCCAGCTGTTTGTGAAACGAAGCTCTACATGATTTCAGTAATAGTATGGACTGGTCACTGACTGGTTTGTCAACATTCTGTAGGATAGAGAACAGCAATCAGATTTTGATTCTAGAGCAGGGGGTTGCAATCCAGCTCTTGGAGGAGCTCTTTCCTGCAAAGTTTAGTTAAAATCCTAATTAAACACATCTGAACGACCTAACTAACGGCCTTTGGGACCACTAGAAAGTTCCAAGCAAACTTGTTGGGACATGTTGGAGCTAACTTTTGCAGGAAACTTGCCCTCCAGGAGAAGAATTGGACACCCTGTTCTCAGAGAACCTCAATGTGACAAAACAGCGGTGTTGACCTTCAGAGTAATTCAGTGAGCAGATATGATAAGTGAACATCTGAACGAGACTAATAACGGCCTTCGGGACCACTAGAAAGTTCCAAGCAAACTTGTTGGGACATGTTGGAGCTAACTTTTGCAGGACACTTGCCCTCCAGGAGAAGAATTGGACACCCTGTTCTAGAGAACCTCAATGTGACAAAACAGCGGTGTTGACCTTAGAGTAATTCAGTGAGCAGATATGATAAGTGAACATCTGAACGAACTAATAACGGCCTTCAGGATCACTAGAAAATTCCAAGCAAACTTGTTTGGGCATGTAGGAGCTGACCTCTGCAGGACACTGGCCCTTCAGGAGCAGAATTGGACACCCTGTTCTAGAGAACCTCAATGTGACAAAACAGAGGTGCTGACCTTAGAGTAATTCAGTGGGCAGATATGATAAGTGTACCCTCTCCCTGATAGCTTGAAGTGAACCATAACAGTAGGGCAGCAGCCAGTCCTGCACAACATGAAAGAACAAACTGTTAAAAGCTCCACTTTTGACCCTCTGTGTTGCATTGAAAGACAGGATTCTTCAAAGGTGCAGTGACCTTTAACATAACAGATTCCAGAGAAAGTCTATCTGGTTTCATATGATTTTCAGGCCACTCAAAGAGTGTTAAATGTAGGTAACGTGAGGAAAGAGACATGTGGAGTGCAACTAGCAATGTCTTCTGGAAACACTATGAAATTCTAACCTTTTTCCTTTTTAAATGAAGTTTAAAGACCAAATGGTTTTACTTACCATTACCACTGAAACTAAGCCAAGGCTGCGAAACTTTAAATTTTCAAAGACAGAGAGGCAAGTATCTTGTAGGCCAACACAATTAGTGAAGAAATGTCAAAGCATGACAGGGAAACTCCACATAATGAATACAGTTTGATGTTTCATCTGAGGACAGTTGCCCTAGGGTCTGCTCAGAGGCATATGTCTGCATATGGATTTTTAAACCGATGCAATCTAGTGCCACTGCAGTTGTTGATTTTCTTCCTACTTTGATGAGTCACATGGTGCAGATACTGCAGACAAGTCCGCATATAACATCTCTGACCATCTTCCTTATTAAAAAAGTCTCATTAAAAGCTGACCTTTCGTAGGCTGTTTGTTTTTGTAGCTACACACTTGAGAAGCGACCGTTTTGGAATCTGTGACTAACTGTGTGTGTTTGTGTAAATGAGAAAGTATTGGGCTATGGAAGGTCAACTCACACTGTAGAAGATGATGATTACCACTAACAGATAAAAATAGAGCCAGATTACAGTCCTGGAATTCCACTAACAATGTTTTGTACTCTCATGAATGCATTTAAAACTGAAGAAAGGAGACATGAAGTCTGTGGGTGAGAGACCGCTGTGGTCTTGAAACCTCTGTGAGAACCAAACAGCTCCACGCTCACAGCTAAAGGAAAAAAAAATACCCCTATATCAGCTACAAGTTGTAACCTCTGATCCTACAGATTTCCAGCTCTCTCTATGAACATAATGGAAGGTGAAATATTCACATTCCTTGTACTTCGGTTAGCACTTTGCCTTCTCTGAAGGAAACTCTTGTGATGGATTAAAGTCCCTGTAAAGGCAATTCTACAAAAAAGTTCTAAACGTATTATAAATGTTACATATGTATTGCTAAAACATATTACAAAGACTGTGAACCGTAAAGAACTGAAATGTGCAGTTAAGACCGTTAGACAGTTTCACCAGTGTAATTTTACGTATTGTTTGGGCGGGGCTAGAACAGGGGCTCGAATGCCGCACTGGAGCCCTGAGCTCCTGGACACACCCCTATTTGATGACGCACAGTCTAATCTCGCCTGAACACACAATAACACTCCCCAAGCACATTCACATTCAGTCGCTCGATAGCAGAGTGACTGTCAGTACAATTAGTTACTACAGCTGTGCCTACAGCTTTCTAGCTAGCTATGCCTTCAACACAGAAATGCATAGGCTACTACCTGGATGCGATCATGTACAAAACAGATCGGTATCTCATTCGAATTCCCTAAAAACGATCACATCAAGAAGAAGTTTTCAGAGAGCCAAGACCTGATGAAGAGCTGAGGATCACCGCCGACACCCGCCACGGTAGTGATCATTTTACACAGGATCGGTCTTTAAACTTTCCTGGAGACAACTGGGATTCACTGATAATCCGCTGTCACCTGGTGAACGGGGCCTGACCGACTGATCTCCGCCTCAGGCGTCATTCTCCCATTCTGAAGCAGTCTCGGCTAATTTCACCATCTACAGCTTTCCCGCGGGTGGGCGTGGTTTCCACGCAGCCAGCGGACACGGCCCCAGCGTTTGAGAACGAGAACAGAGATGACTGCTCATTTTTTCCAAGATTTTGATTGCTTATTTTATGTACTTGCCGGCTTTTTTATCATTCAAATTTGGCTGGGTGGCTAATAGCACATTTTTCGTGGTGTGTGACAAACTCAGAACACATACTTAATTTTGACTTTACAGGGACTTGAAGTGTATCCAGAGCTGGAAATACCAGAGCAAAATTTAAAGTAATATTGTAGAGTTTGAAAGTGGAAAAATGTAATGGAGCAAAGGTCTGGTATTGGAGAAGCCAGAACCTCAGGAAAGTAATCTCTGGATTTAAAAGTTAACAGCATGTGCTCAATGCTGCACATTTTAAGGTGATATATTGTCACTACAGGTGAATCAAGAGATGCTCTCATGTGGAAGGAATGCAAGTGGAACATCTTGTCAGTAGAAACAAGTGTAAAAGATTTGCTAAAGATGTTTGCAGTCGTCAAATTGAAAGAATGAAGTAGCAGTCAAACTTCACAACTGACAATTCCGAGACTATCAGGGTGAAACTGACATTCAAATCTATGTTTTTAGAAGTACCTCATGCAGTTTTTTGGAGATTTTTAAATCTTAATGCAAGACGATTAGCTTGAACCACATGAACCTACATTGCTGCATGGGGCATGTTCCAGTCTTGTTGCAGCTGTCATTAGGTGTTTCCTTGTGTTCCAGACACTCCAGTTGGGCTGGTTTAACACGTATTTTATTTACCTTATTTTTTGCCACTGAGGGAGGATCTCAATGTGGTTATAACCACAATTGCAGATCTTTAATATCCATGCAGGCTGACACTGCCTCTGAACCAGTTTCACCTCTTCAAATCTTACTCCTCCCACAACTCCACAAGAAAAAAAAAACACCAAAGCTGATCAGGTAGTGTCAAACGCTCAACCATGAGGTGCTTTTCAAAAGAACAATGGCTTTGAAAATGAAGAATGAAGAAAAACCTGTTAAAATCAACTCAACTAAATGTACTACTCTGTTGCTGTCTACTAGACAAGAAAAAAAAAAAAAGCTGGCGAAGAAAAAAAAACTGTTCTTGATTTTTGTTTTGGATGGCGTGTCAGTTGAAGTGAGATGATGTAACACAACAGCAACGCTGGCCTGTTATTAAGTGAAAGACATTGCAACTTTAAACGAGCGATTAAGAGCAATACACTCATGATTATATTTCTTATTTTGAATAGAACCATGTTCTATCTCTGACTGGTAACACAAATATTGACAAAATGGTTTTCTACTGACTAAGTCTAGTCAATTTAGCTATGGACGGCTGTCAGAGACTAAATCAGTTCATAAAAAAACCTACTATACCAACAAACAAAACCCATTACAAAGCACACCAGATCGAGTAGGCGTGGCTCCAAAATAATAGCAAGGATCAGATTTAGCTCAATTATGGAGCAGTGCCTGTGGGAAAGGTTTAAAAGCTGCCAACCACACACACAACAGAAAGGGTAAACATAAGCAGTCTCCTCAAGAGCCTAAGGACAGGCCTCAGGGTTTGGAGGAGCTCTCACTCACTCCATTGTCTCAAACAGTTTTCAGAAAAACAACTTTAGTCGGGAGCGCATGTTAAAAATCAGTGTAACCTACTGAGAGAGATGGTATCTGAAAGGTGCAAACTCTTCAACTGCACATCCAGGAGTTAATTATACAATTTCTGAAATATGGAGCAAGATTAATCACTTGAGGCACAGAGACACAAACCACTCTTCCCTTGATATAAGAGAGACCCGTGACTCTGGGTCAATATGTGAAGTGTGATGAAGTAATTACTTCAAGTTCAAGGCCTTGTAGGACAAAGAGTTACAGCCGTTAACGGGATAATATCAAGTGTTTGGTTACATCTCCAGAGGGTTGAGGGAGCAGTCAGTCATGAGCAGAGACACAATCCCTCTCAGCTCCTGCTGTCTGTATGAACTGCAAAACAACAAGAGCAGTTTCTCCCAATCTAATACCATAGGTGATGGCGAAGATGGAGGAACACAATGTGGCAATCAAAGAGACAGAAATGGGGCATGGAGAAAAACAGGATATGAAAAGTAAGCAATGGAGAATAAGAGACACACTCAACAAGACAGAGTCTCTAGTCCTATGTAAACAATAAGGTATGAGAGGCTGTAGTACTTACTGTATTCACGATACAGCACTTGGCTTGAGAGTAGAGAGTCCCTGACTGTTAACAGGCAAACAACGTTCCAATTTGTAATATGCATGAAAGCTCAAATAAAAACAGGAACTGCAGTGTTGCGCAGATAAATAACATAAAAAATTGGATGAAGCCGTCATAGCCATGTTTATCATGAATAAAGCAGAGCTATTGACCAATTAGAATCGAGGATTGGAAATAACCGTTTTATTTACTTTTTTACTACTTAATCTAGTATAACTTTTATGCTTGTTGTTTCCTCAGGCGCAAGTATAATCACCTATTCCACATTCAGGCGTCTGACCAACAAGGATGCGTTAAGCTAGAATAAAAAAAACTAAGCAAAATATTATGGGGGCCATGAAAATGGTCAAATTATCGTTTTTTTTAAGCTAACCTAAAAGAGTTCATTGTACAGAAGTTTGAGGACAAATTTTCAAATGTCTTCCTAAAGAGGTTGCTTGGCCTTAGTACCAGTGCTTTATTCTGCCTCCAAAGTACAGTACGACTCATCTACTTGACCAAACTTCCTTTGAGTTTATCCAACAGGATTGAAGTGTGTGCAAGAAGCAATACACACTTCTATAAGAGCCTCAATGACATCACTTGCACAGTAGACCCTTGCATAAACCAGGTTTAGCAAGGATGGGGAAAGAGGGCAATATGGGCCTCTAAGACTTAAAAAAAATAAAGAGAGGAAAAAACGTATGGAAAAAAAGCTCCATCATACACTCCTTCAGGGTGTTTTTGGTACTTGATTATAATTTCTGCTGAATTTTATGCTCAAGGAAACAGCTGGACCACAGGCATGGAAATTCACTAATTAAGACTGTTGTGATATCCATCTAAACAGTCCCTTAAACCACCCAGGATAGACAGTTTGTTGCATATAAATGTTAGAGAGGGAAAAACACCATAACTACAATTAAATGAGAAGTTCTACATTGTTTGGAGAAAACAAGATAACTTGTTTTTTTTGTTTAATGATCTCAAAAAAGTAAAAAGCAGCTAAAAGGATGCAATAGTTTTCTCCACAAAGTTGAACGGGTCAAGATTTTGATCCGCATTAACGCCTCCAAATACAGGCTTCATGGTTCACAACAACATAAGAGTTCTATATTATTCAAGGGAGCAATCTGCCAGTCATCAATAATAGATGTCTGCCAGTGGCAGCAGAACGTTAAGTGCTCATGTATTCTTAATGACTTCTTTGGTTGTAGAGGAACTGCGTTGCCACCCTCGTGTTCTAAAGCGGCCGGCCATGGGGGATTGTGGTTATATCTCCGTCTGACATGCATGAATTCACCAGAACTGCCCCATCAACCTCCCCCTCCCATGAATCCAAAAGCTCTGAGAAACACTCGTCCAGAGAGACCACACAGAGTGTTGGAAGACTGCAATGCCCACAGTGTTTAACACCGTTTTGAGTTCCTGCTATGAATGAAATAAAAGGAATGTATTGATCATTAAGGATGCAAGTCTCTGTTTATTCAGTAATTGGTCTTTTAGCATGTCTTGTGGTTTCTAAAAGTTCCTTTGTGGTGGTGGCATTCAAAAACCAACTGAAGAATGTAGGTATGAGCTCAAGTTTTCTAATAGTCTGCTGGCAAGAAGAGACCAGGAATAAACACAAATGGCCATTTTGAGTGAGAGCTGGGATATAATGAACTACTTCCATTGTCTTGACGACAGTTTGCTGAGGTCTTGAAAAATCGTGACTTCGATGCAAATCAATTGTGGCTGTCTCCTCTGTCATGACTTAATACAGCAAGAATTAAAAATTCAGTCATTTCATACAACGATAGGGCTCACCAGAGGTCTCAAATGGAGTAAAGAGTCAAATCCACCAATGTTGATCTATTAATTTTTGGACTGCTTTGTTGGACAAAATAGTGATATTTGCGGATTATGATTGGTCAATCACTCCCTGCTAATTCTTTAAAATCTTAGACTCATATAATTTAGGTGTAAGGCTTGTCTCCTGGTTTTATCCAGCTGTCCATAAATCCAGGCAGCAAGAGATGATACCTGAACCAAGGACATCCAC